>JAOEHV020027178.1:0-18050 GCA_025447995.2 Isaurus tuberculatus | reverse complement strand
TAGTAGTAGTAGTAGTAGTAGTAGTAGTAGTAGTAGTAGTAGTAGTAGTAGTAGTAGTAGTGGTAGTAGTAGTAGTAATTTAGTAGTATATATTAGTCAAATTTAGTTTATTTCTCTGTTTTAAGCACCGATGAAGGCAAAGGTTTGCCGCAACATGTATGCTAAAAGTTTTTAAAATATTTTGCTTAAAAATTGTTATAAAGTATTTGTTATTTAGAGCTTTTGGTAGTAATCACTTTTTCTTTACTCAAATTTTCTGAGATATTCTTGACATTGCTATGAGACCCTTGTTTTAAATATATCGAAAAAACCAAGACTTTAACAAGTAACGGAGAAAGCAATGCTCATTTTTATATGAATAATAATACTAGTGTACAATATAGACGACACATAGATGATTCTCTTTAGAAGGCAAAAATTTTAAAAATGTTAAGAGTGTTTTTAAAAATTGTCAAAAAATGATTAGTGGACAAGCGTTGTAAGAGCTCTTAAATCTTTCAATAGTTTATTTATAATGTTGAATTTAGGTATAAGCACTTGCCTTACCTCAACCTCTGAGTCCATCATTGCTTTGGTCCAATTTACAGAGTCTACTGTACAGGTCCTCACCTGCACAGACAGTGATACGTCTACTTTAACTTTTCAAAATCCAAACGCCTTGCGATTTTACAGGGAACGTGTTTGTATCAATAATTTAGGGATTTTTAAGGAGTTTTTAGAAAAATAATCGTTAAGAAGTCCTCATGGTCACAACGTTTTAGAAAGTGATCTTTGTTTAGGGAGTGGGAAGGATTTTGGTACGGCATATTTTTTTATGCGCCGAAAAAATGAAACAAATAGAAATTTTAAAATAGTTGACTTAAAAAAGCGTTATATTGGGGGTATGAAATGTATCACAAAAAATGAGAAAAATGTACGTACTGTTTCAGTTCTGCCATGATAAAACTGTCTAGTCTGTGCAGTTTCGTACGTTGCCACGGGTCTGCAAGGTGAATTAAAGAGGTATTTCATATACTTCAAACTTGGAGATTTCAAACGGTCCTGTTTCACAAACAATAGCCTTGTAAACTTTATACAGGGAGAAAAAAATAACTTCATCAATTATTGTATAAAAAAGAAAATCTTTATCCAATGGACGCAAACCTTTATCAATTCAACTATTTTACAAAATTTTTTTAACTTTATTTCAATTTGCGTCCGTCTACATTTTCAGTCACAGAACAAACCAAGAAAAGTGAATTTTGTAGTTAAATTGGTGAAATGCATATCATAGTTTCACTTCTTAATTCTCTTCAATCTTCCGTCCTTCTTTCATTGTAACGCTTTGGTCGGCCCACCAAACATTTCCTCAGCCCATGTAAAAGCGCTCATTTCTCCTCTCCCGCAGGGAGATTGAGGCCCAAAAGGTTGACTTCCACTTCGTTTTATCCTGAGCTACCTGTATTTCCTCCCTCCAACCCATCCAACCGAACAACGCTTTCATCTCCCTCTCCACTGTTTGCTTCCAGGTCTCCTTTGGTTTTCCCTTCTTTCTTCTCCCTTCAGGTTTCGATGTGAGCGCTGCTCTAACGTTGTTGCTGGGCTCTCTTCTTAAGACGTGACCAAAATGTATCTCCAGCTTCTTTCGCGAATGATCTCACTCACTGGTTTGGTGTTGGTGAGCCGATATAGCTCTTCATTTGAGATTTTCATGGGCCATCTAATTTTCATGATCTTCTTCAAGCATATGCGATGAATTCTGTCAAGTTCATCTCGTCACTACCAGTCATCCGCCATAGCTTTGCTCCACACAGTAGGATAGGTAATATACATTGCTTTGAAATATGCGGATAATCTTCTTTCTTCTATAAGATTCGAATTTCCACACTTTTCCAAGAAGTTTGAAGGAGCTTCTAGTCTTGGAAAGTATCTTGTTATGTCTGCTTCTGCACCTCCATCTTTTGTTACTGTAGATCCTAGGTAGATGAACTCATTAGAATCTTCTATCGCTGTACCGGAGATCTTTACGCTGTCTCAGTGTCTTCTTACATTTATCCTCATGACCTTCGTCTTCTTGACGCTTACTTTCAGACGTACATAATCTCGATGTCTTCCTTTTCATGTGATTCCGAGTGCTAGATATCAGTTTGTTTGTAACTTTCATAAAATAAAAGGGAAAAAAGTTTGTACTTATTCGGAAATTCCTTCCTTAAAACAATACCCAACTTATGGAATCAATGTTTGCTAGGCTACAGATCTTCCTTTACAAAAAAGAGAACACACAATTGCTCTTACTTTCCGTGAAGTCTGAAGTAGGTCAACTGAAGCACCATTTGCATGTATGTATCAGGATGAATCTTCTGCGACTTACTGAAACCTTTTCCGTATTCTTCAAAGCAATAGTCAATGACATCAAGGTCTGATGCCTGCAGGAGTATAAATGAACAAAACTAATTTGCTTAGAACAACAGTAGGTTGGCCTGTTCGCTTATACATTAGTTATTGACTGCTGTGACTTCACATGCATATTAATTAGGACAAGATTTTGCAGTCAAAATAGCCAATTTCAACCCGCTAAAAATGTAAGAAATACCTTCAGGACTTCAACGATAACTGTTTCCTCCCTATAAATATACTTAATACTAAAACGTTATCAAATTTAGAGTATTTTTTAATCTGATTTCAGTAGCATTTTAAGACGCTACGTTGAACAAATTACAGCCAAAAAGATACAAGCGAACGTGTACCTTGGTTGTATACTTGTGAATAGCTTGGTCTATTCCTCGGAGTAAATCGTCGTCAAGTTTAAAATCGAACTCAATGGGATCTGGTAGTTGAGAACAAATATCGGAGCTTCCCTAAAAAGCAATGAAAGTTATCATCAATTAACGGCGGAAAGTTAATGGTAAGATCATAATGTTGGTTGCGTTGCATGTGAATACAAAAATACTAAAGACACGTAAAATATTTAAATAACAATTAATGATTAGTTCATCGTCAGAGAGAGAAACTCTGATGTGTCTAAGAAATAATAACAGAACAAATGCTGGAAAAAATCAGATGCCCCGAGCGGGAATCGAACCCACGACTCACTGATTTCATGACTGGTGCTCTACCACTGAGCAACCGTGGCAACTACAGTGGGATGGGCTGATTTTGAATACTGATTTCCAAGCATTTGCCCCCAGACCTCTCGGACTGGGAATTACTTCTGTTGATCGTCACGCAACTCGCTCATCGGACCCGATGGAATCTCTTATTAATGTAACATACATACGACACATTTCGAAATGTGTCGTATGTATATTAATTAATGATTAGTAAACATAATCTGCGGTGCAAGAGCAAATGAGTATTTTTAGCAAAGCAGCAATAAAGGACCAACAAAACTATGGAAGGTTTTTGAACCTCCTACGCTTTGGAATGACCTGCCCCTTCTAATTTCTGAGAATTTCAATATCAGTTATGATTTTTTTATTTTGCAAAGCTTTTTGTTGATTCTAAAGCATCGAAGTGTTCTGCGACTCGGGCAATTTTGGAAAAAATTGAAAACACTCGTGAAATTAATCCTTAATTTTACGAGGAACCATGCGATTACCTATACTTAACGTTGCCAAGGCTCGGTACATACCTTCCACTGTCCATTATCAGCTACCACTCTCTTACATGCGTCAGTAATTGTGTCAATTTCAACAACACCATCAAAATGAACGTGCTGCAAAAGAAGAGAAGATATAAACTGCAAACACTAGGGTAAAAGATGAAAAAAAACACTAATAAGCACAAAAATTAAGAAATGCAGATATTAGGAATCGAAGAAAAGTGTTACTTACATCACAATGTGTAGCAATGGCTCCATTCTTGAAAACTATAATTGTAAGCGACTTGTCAAACCATCGATAGCGGCAATCGCCTGCCACGGACAGCATCGATACCTACAGAAAAAAAAGAAGACATCTTTTACCAGCATTCATTTGTGCTCTAATTCGAGATCAATGTGCTAGTTATTATCTAATGTGCATCAAAAACTCAAAAAGAAAATAAAAAACTAGCAAAATAACATAATGATGAATAAAAATGCCTTTAGTCTACAAAAAACAACATCGAAATTCCTCAAGAGCTACACTAGTTAAAGTTGAAAGCTGAAAGAACACGAAAAAACATAAATTACGTTAAAATTGGTAATTTCTCCCAAATAGATAAAGCAATACGTACACAAAATTACATCATATATTCAATTCAGCCAATCACGCGCCGGTCTCTGGCGACAATTAACGCCTATATAAACGAAATACGTCAGGAGTTACCCTAAACGCTTAGACGGATCTCCGTCACAAATAATCTCTGCATGGTTATATAGGTTTTGGCTAAAATTCAGTTAGTAAGAGTTATATGAACCAATGATACCATGAGCACAATAAAGATATTACAAAACCTAAACTCAGCTCAGTCTTTATCTTATTAGAGGAAAAAAGTGTTTAACTTGCCTCTGTATCTGTGACTGGTTCGGCGGCATCCAAAGACAAAACAAATAAGCTGTTTTGTATTTTCTCCAAATAGTCAGCGTGTACTTCTTCTAGGCTCAAAAGCTTTTCTCGTAACTATAATGAAAACAAGAAAGCTAGGTTCAAGTTTTGCTCTGTACCAAACGAACAATCGATGAATAAGTCACGGTCGCTGGGCTAATACTCCAGTTTTCTTTGACTTCTTTGAGTAATCTAAATTACACGATGTTTCCCACTCACGCGCGAAATTCAATAGTTTTTAAAAACTATTCACAAGTTCTTACTGAAAAAGAAACTTGGAATCGAAATCAAATTATGTCTTTCCCACCTCATACCACACGTGTCTTTCTTCTCCGGTCAAAGAACAAACTGCAGGACCATCCCCTTTTGTATCAACATCTTTAATGATCTTTAGTAACTGGCTGTAATAAGAAAACACAGTTCACTTACTGTAAAAAACGGAACTAATAGCACTGCTTATCTTTAAGTACGCCATGCCTAGTGTAATCCCTTGGAGCTTAAGAATCTACAAGGATCAACACTGAACGTAAATCTAATTTATAGAAAATCTCAAAATTTACAGATACCTTTCAATCTCTGGAGGAGTTAATGGTTCATACTTGTCATCTAATACTGTAGCACTAAATATACGCCCTCTGTACAGTATAACAATATGTCGTGGATTTTTCCTTGGCGCTGCAACAAAAATAATATTTACACCTATAATACATGTCTAGTTTAGCTGGAATGAAACATTTTTTCACACTTTTAAACGTTTTAACACACATTTTCAAAATCATATACTATAATTTAAATATATAGTTTCCCTTGACTGAGAGCCAATACATATGCGTTATAGAACAAGCGTGAGGCCAAGATGGCTGGATATTGGGCAAGTTCTTTTTTTGTGTTATTATGGACCGAGACAAAGTCGAGGTCTATGAAAATGCAAAAAAAGAACGAGGCCAATATTCAGCTACCTTGACCGAACAAGCTTGTTCAATAAAGGATTTATTATATGGCCAAAGAATTTCTCTTTACTACTGCAAATCCCGAGCGGGCAAGATGGCCCTATCTTGCCCGCTCGTGTAACCAATCAGAACACAGAATTCGCTTCATCTTGCCCGCTCAGCGAGCCTGCCATATAATAAAACTAGTTAATTCAAATGCTTTGTTCTTGTGCGACCTTCTTATCTGTAAAACTGGCTCAGCTTTCCAGCCTGATCGGTAAATAAAGTACCAGCTTCTACTGTGAGCAACCCGAGATGGGTTGGTCTCCTTCCAGGATGACTAAAAATCTCTTTTCCACTTAACACTGTAGAAATAAGAGATAAATGCCGGCCTGTTTACCAATACGGGCTTTCACAGGAAGCTGGTTACCGCAGGAGCTCTGCTGGCAACTTTGAGTTTCATCACTGGTTTAATTATCATCATCTAACAAACAAATAAAACATCCAGCAAAATAAACTTGATGTTCCACACAGAATCTAATTAGACAAGGTCTTTTCTGACTAGAATTTTAAAGAATGATTCTAATTTTCTTCAAAAAATAAATGTCCCATAAGGACAGCGTTGCCAAAATCTCATAAATTTAGTTCATTTTGCTATCGTGGGTTAAAAAAGACAAGGACAACACTTCAAAAAAGTAAAATTCACTTATTTTTATTTTTCATTTGATAGCGTTCAAAAATATAATTTCTTCTGCATTTTCTTTTGACTCGCTCGAGATTATGAAATGACACACTGAGAGTATGGGCTTCCTGTGGCTTCTCTACATGCGTTGACCCCTGTGGGCCATTAGTTTCATCATTTCCAAAGATAGAAACTTAAACAAAATTTGACCCTGTGACCCCCCTTCTTAACAATGAAACAGCAAAACAAAAAATATATTGAGAAAAATAAGAAAAACTTTATCACTGTCAAACTATGGAGATGCGTAGTTCAGCAATATATAAGAAATTTTCCAAGTTTCTTAAGAATACTGTACCGATCTGAAAGCTGGGATGGATCGAGTCTATTTCTTTTCCTGGAATTCGACAGCAGGAAAACAATCTTTTGTATTGGTACATGCACAATGGTACAGAACTCATCTTGTCAACTCGTCTTTCTTGCCTTAAAAAAAGAAAATATAACTGAACACTGAAGTAGCAGCTGTCTTATAGTTGATGATAGTTGGCTTTCAAACGTACATGACTATCGTGCACTACTATCATCGTTTGAAAGGGGCTTACACTAAGCAATATTATACACTAAATGTACGGTCCAGAGGGAAAACAGAACTAGTTTCCCGAGGGGACATACATGAAGTGCTTTTTTTATATATTTAGATTTTCCCTAAAAACTGTAATATAGCAAAACCAAACAAACACAGACAGCACAACTTCTTTATTCACAATCGTCAATCCTGCTGAAAGAAAAAGTCTTAACTTAATTGCAAAATGTTTCGAAGTACATGAAAAAGTAAAATATGCTTTCATTGGAATTGTAAAAATTGATGGTAGCATTTGTTTTCTTTTAGCCTCACTGGGTTCCATTATCGACTGGCAGTGTTATAAGGTCCACTTCCGTTAATCAAGCTGACGTGAACACGTGTTGAATATCACGCCATTTTTAATTTTGAGCATTGTTGTTCAGTTTAAATGCTCAACGTTTCAGCCAGCCTAGTTTCCATATGATCACTCACGATCGCTGGATCGTTGAAAATGCTGCCAGCCATTATATATAGAAACACTTTTCAGCGATCGGGCGATCGTCAGCGATCGGGATCGCAGAGATAGAAAAAGTTCTCACTCAGCGATCGGGTGCAACCGTCAGCGATTATATGGAAACACATTTCAGCGATCGAGTGATCGCAATCTATCCCGCTTCGACACCACGCGTGCGTCATATAGATTACAACTGACCATAATATCCGTTGGCTCATAAAAGAGCCGTGAACTGTGCTTGAGCTTACTGGAGCGTTAATAACCGACTTTCACAATTTAATGGCAACACGTGTAAGAAATTTTAAAATAGCAATCGTGAGCGACCCTACGCATCAGTGATACCAGCGATCCGGCAATCGTGAGCGATCATATGGAAACTAGGCTTTAATATCCTCAGTTCCAAGCGCGTTGGGGTTAGCATTTGGTTCCCTGATAGGTCCTTTCTATTTGCAATGAGACAAAGCATCTTCACTTTCTATATATCCTGATTATTTTATAACGCATAACATACATTTATTTCATATATACTGAGATTTTCGCATCAAATTTTGCTGTGTGAAAAAGCGTTTCGGATTTTACTTCGACCAATCAGAGAGGCGAAACGAGTTTCTCACACGTGAAAAAATCGTTTCGTCCAATCACATGCATGGAAAGCGCTTTGTACGGGATTTTCACATTCGTTGGTTTTATATCAGAAATCTCACTCGTTCGCTGCGCTAACTCGTTCGATTTCAGATACTTCACCAACTCGTGTGAAAATCCCGTACGCACGCGCTTTCCATGAAGTAATCTCTGTCTTTTTAGGCCGACTCTTTAGACTGTTTCCCCTTTGCTTTCAAATTTTAAAATCTGCTTAATAGGGTTACCATAAATTCCGGTTTATAAGCCGAGAACTGGACCCAAATTTTTGATACATAGTTTGGGGTCGGCTTTTACAAAGGGTGTCAACTTTGGAAAAAACAAAACAGGCAGACATATCATATAAAGTTGTTCATAACATCAACTTGTCCTTATTACAGCTTTAGCGATTTGAATAGACAACTTTCACGTTAATTGAACAATAAAATTGTCATCTATCCTGGTAATCGTTCAACAAGTGCGCAAATACCGTAGAGCAAATTCATCTGTTCTCTCAGTCTGCAAACCAACATGTAACAATCAAAATGGGGGGTCAGCTTATACAAAGGTAACATAAAGAAGTCATTTTTGCTTTGGAAATAAGGGGGTCGACTTATATAACGAGTTGGCTTATAGACCGGGATTTACGGTACCCATTTCCATGTGAAACACATTTTCATACCACCTTTTTTTAATGGGCTCCTTTTCAACATTTCCTCAACAATTTAAATACTTATTATCATGATTAGAATTAACAATTATTTTAATTAGTAAAAAAGTTGCTCTGACTAATACCAGCATTTTTTACAAATTAAAACACACTTGTTACAGAAAAGGAAAAAACAAATTAATCAAACCTGTACAACAGTTTCCAGACATGTAGCAAATGATGGGTAAATATTGCAGCTCTCCTCAACTGCGCCCCTTCCTCTGGAGGCCATATATCAGTAATACTTACAGGCCCTCCAATGTTTATAAATGGGGCAACTGGATTTCTTGGCATTAAATAGCTAACATCCTCCCACCATTTCTCCAGCTTGGAAAAAAAGAAGAAGAAATTAAACAGCAAGATGTTTTGACATTTATTTTAATAGAGGAGCTCTCTGAAGCTGTTGTCAACATTTCCTTCTTAATCTGTTTAAATCATACGATAAATCTATGTGTGAACTTCTCTGCCAAGGATGAACTAATGTCTTACCCATGGCACCTTACATTTCAATTACAAATATTTGATTAATAGCATATTCTCAAAAATGTTTCATTACAATAATTATTTACACTTCACAAAATATGGTGAAGGTCACTACCTGTAGTACAAGTCTCCATTAACTTTTCACATAGGGCAAAACATTTGAGGCAATCTGGGGTATGCACTTGACTTAGTTTATGTTACCTACTCCCCTATACTGGTATTCAATACTCTCTATTTCTTTATACTCCACCCAACACCTCTTGTTATCAACAATGCTTAATAAACACCTCTTAAGCTGTAAACATATGATGCATGGATACATGACAATAAAGGGAGAATACACACTTTTGAAAACAGAACATCTTAAAGTGAAAACACTACTTTAACGAAAAACAAAATAAGGCTTCCACAAACTACAGGACCTCAAAAGTGTATTCTCTATAGGGAATTTGAGCAACCTTGATGTTGAAAGAAGTTCTTGAGATTTTGCATGAGTGATGAGGAGAATTAGAATCAGATTCTCATCAGAACATCAGAATCTGCATCTGCATCCACAGCAAGTAATTCCCATTGATTAACATGCCATTTTGAATGTTTACAGTTTGAAAATTAATACATCTACCAGGAAAATCTGGCTCATTGCCAAAAGACCAGGCATTTATGGGAAAGTTGACAGCTACATTATAATACTTAGACAAGTGCTATTATTATTTCTATTTATTTATTTATTTATTACTCACCCAGTTTCTGGACAACTTTGCTTTGTTCTGAAGCTTTTCTTGCAGTTGTTTTCCAATGCCACAGCGAAACTCATCAACAATAAATTTAGTGAAATTGAACTGCTCATCATCCACCACTGGTTTCACTTTTTTAAAATCAAAATATAAATTAGTGATACCGTAACAATTTGACTAAACAGCTTTTTAACAATGAAATCATCAGCAGTGCAATGCTAGTCTAGAGTACTAAGTTATTTTGCAGGGCTGACTCCAAACCAAGAGATGTGAGAAATTATCAGCTAAACAAAATATTTATATTACATCATTCTATTAAGTGCTGTTGAGACCTACATGACAACACTGAAACACTGGTTAAACTCAGTACAATAGATCAAACTATCACTAACGGAAGATATTCATAACTTCTGATCACTATCCAAAAATCCAGTTTTAGTGGCTTCAAGTAATTTAAGACTGACTAGCATGCATAAAAAGTAATGCTGTTTGTGCTTGAGATATATATCTTTTCAACTGATATCCAACAGGTAGGAGTATTGTGCATTTTTGATTTTATATATTTTTGCTACACTTAACAGCCATACATTAAATGAGTATCAGCTAAAATTATTCCTGACCATCACGTATGGAAATTAGGGATATAAAAGTTTGATTTGCTTAACCCTACTGAAATAAAAGATAAAACTTTATTGGCTCTAACAAGTCACAATTAAAGCCTGTAGAAAGAATCAACCGGAAAAGCTCCCTAGTAATTGGTTTCTAAAAAGTTTTTTTTCTCCTCCTACCCCCTTGAAAAAAAGCATTAAAGTTATGCAGAACTTAATTACCACAACTCAATAAGTTTGGGTGAGGGGTTGTTATTTTCTTGCATAGCACAATTGAGCCCTTTCCCCACCCACCCAAAAAATTTCAGCTGCAATAGCTGTTAAGGCTTCTTTTTTATTCTAATATTATCATGAATTTATAAAAGAATTATTTGAGGCCCTATGTGTCAGATGGCACGAGGAGGATACAGTAGGTGATATAAGAGAACATCAGATTTATACATTTTAATGAGTTTACCTGATTCTAAGTATTTATTACAGGATTGCTCCAGTGAAGGAACAGGAAGGTTTGGTAACCTGTCCTCATATTGGAAAGTTTGTTCATCAGTTGTCTTACTCAATAAAGCATTCTTTGACATTCTTGAAAAAAAAATAAAACATTAAACTTGTATCATATTGAGCAAAAGTGGGAGAGACACCTTAAAGATCCTATTAAATTTCTCATTGATTATACGAACAAACCACACTAAAGGGTTTGATTTTCGTACCACTGTAGACTTGAATAAAAACTTTTCTCGAAAACTGTAATCAGTGATAACAAAATTACTAAAATACAAGTGAGGTCAAATGCTACTGTTAAAAGTTAAAAATTGTGAAATTTAGGATCTGAAAACTTTCAAGTTTTTGCTGATAGATTAGCAAAAGCTCAGAAGCTTTTAGATCTAATATACTACAGCTTTTGATTGTGCACTACATTTTTTGTGTGAAATTAAACAACTGACACAAATAATTCAAGTCACGAGTCAAACTAAAATAACAAACCACATCAAAATATGAGACTACTCAAGAAAATAGGATATCATAACTAGTAATACTGTTAATATTCTGAACAAAATAGGATGCCGACTCAATTTAGAGACCTTACGAAGATCTAATTGTTTAGAAGATCGAACGGAGCTGACAACAGGTAAGCTCCAGCAGCGCGCTACATAATTCCTGTGCCGTTTACTTTAATTTTGTTCCAGATCCAACACAAATTAAAATTTCTAGCGGAACTGACTTCAAGTCGTTTCACACCCACACTTACCTTATACAAAAATAATCAGTAGATCTTTGCAACACGATCAATTTGATTTTTGATGAGGTACGACCTATTCACCTAAGAATATCCCTATCTTGTTGACCGCAAGATTGTTATTCCATGGCCTTAGCATGACCCAGTCTCACTCCATTTTTCTATCACCAGTCCATTTGCGTGATGGGTAAAGTTACCGTCTCTTTTATTCTTACTTTCATTTTCTTTATTTCCCATTTTTGTTACTTTCATTGCTCTATTTATCATTTCGCATTTCCTTGAGTCTTCACAACGATTCTAAGTGTCAAAAGCATGATTATTTATATTTCAAAATTCTTATTTCATGCGACTTTCAATACAAATCAATCAACAGCCTGGGTGGCCTGTGTTAGTTTACAGTTTTTAACGCGGAAATCATAATCTTTTCAATAGTTTTAAAAAAAGATTAGCTAAGGAATCTAGTTCGAGTGGATTACCTTTTCTACAAAAGTGTAATTGTTAGAATCGAAATGAACACGAACAAGGCTGCTCGAAGCAAAAAAATAGTTCTGATAATCATGAATACGTGACTGAGTGAAACTCAAAATGAGCGACGAGGAATCTCAGTGTGCTGTTTGTGGAGAAGTTTCATCCGGTTATCATTATGGAGCTTATACATGCGAAGGTTGCAAGAGCTTCTTTAAAAGAACTGTACAAAAGAATTTTGTCTCTAAGTACGTTTGTAACGGAGATGGAAACTGTGAAGTGAAGAAGAGTGTAAGAACAAAACTGTGCCAAGCTTGTCGACTGGCAAAATGTTTTGAAGCAGGAATGGTGGAAGGAGGTGAGAAATCAAAGCACTCGAACCTGAATGATGTTTAACAAGAAGAAAATAAACTTTTGCATCATTTTTTTATTATTGCTATACAAATCGATGAAGTAAACATTTCTAAGGCAAAATTAGAACGATTATCCCCTCAAATGTTTACGTATTATTTGTAAGTTATGTTTTCGTACCTTGTGCCTTTATCACTTTATAATCACATGAGCCTCAAATATAAAAAGGCATTATTCATGACGTAAAGTTAAAATTTAGTTTTTGAACTCTACTGAATGATCTTTGCCCAAATGTGAGTACCTAAGTGTTTTGTTACTCCAGTCTTTAAATACTTCGGCTCCATAACAAAAACAAGTGAACAATGCATGAGCTCAAAATTAAAAATTTAACAGCTTTCACTTCATGTATTACACCATTTGAAGGATTTTTAAGTTCTCTGCAGCTATTATAAATAGATAAATACGTATTGTGAAAAGGAATTTTCTATTAAGGGAATAAACAGCATCGCTTGTGTTTCTAGACAAGTTTAGAAAATGGTTATGACGTAAGAGGGCACGAGAAAAGTGTTGAGAGAAAACGAGGCGAAGCCTCCTTTTTTCTGCACTAACTTTCCTTAAAGCAGCACTGCTCTTAGCCAATCAGCATCAAGAAATTTTTTCATGTATATCATTAGAGACCAAACCAAATCATCTGCTGAGGCCTATAAAGGCCAAAATAGTTCTCCCTTGCTGCTAATATTCAGGTTCACCATTATTTACAGTAGATAAGGGGAATCCCAACTACAGCTGTTGGGAGCAGGTCAACTTTAGAAGGTCCATCAATTTTACTTAAGAGTTTAAAAAGATTATTGTGATTTAATTTGTACCGCAGTTATTTAGCAACAGCAAAGTGACAACATCAGGGTTATGTAATTTACAATTTAAACAACTGGGAAATAGAAACCTGGTAGATATGCATTCTAGAATTTAAAACCATTCTTTTCATTACATGACTGTGTTTTTGCAATATTATTACAGGTGTTAGAAAAGAGAAAAAAAGAGGTGGACGTTCATTTTATCCCCTAAAAAAATACCCAAAGGTAGAGCAAGAAACACAAGCATCATCATGTAGCCATTCTGAGCCCCAAGATGACTATTCAGAGTACAGCTCAGATATTATTGCAAGGTTGATGCTAACTGATCCCTTGTATGTCCCCCCTGGTGAACCTTTAAGCTCTGAAATGTATGATGTGGCAGAGCAGCCTAAGATAGAACTTTTGACTAATCTCTCCAATGCCATAACAAAAGAGCTTCGCATAATTGTAGAATGGGCAAAAGTGTTACCTGGATTTGGTGAACTTTCAAGAGAAGACCAAATGTCACTGTTAACAGCAGCCGCAATGGAGATAATTGTGATTCGCTTAATTTATCGATCCATCCCATTCAATGGCCAGATAAATATGAACTCAACTACAATTTTGAATAGGGAAGAAAGTTACTCTGTTTTGAACAAGGATTTGGTCGACTCAATTCTAGACATTGTGGCTAGATTACGCTCAATAAGTATTGATGATGTGGAATTTGCCTGTCTGATGGCTGTTCTACTGACCGATCCAGGCAAGTGTTGCAAAATCTTAAGTAGCAATGAAAAATTTGCTCAGGTCAACAAATAAACTGTTTATGTTAATTTGATCATTTTTGGTTCTAGTGTTTGATAATCACTGTAAGTAAGTGTGTACACATAAGATGCTGACCTTTCAAGCATTAAGCCCTTCATCAAAGGAAGAGTTTTCATGATCAAAATGTTTCAATCCTAAGTTTATTAAATCCTACTTTTTATTGCCCACCATCACAATAATCCTTTTACAAACCATATTTTTTACCCATTCATTTATCTCAATACTTATATCAAGCTGCATTCTTCTTGTGTTGAATTTATATAAATTAAGATTTTTTTCATAGGACAATCCCTATTTGAGATGGGTTATATATTACTAAACATTTGTTCTGCCATTAAAATGATTTGTTCCCATTGTAATTAATAGAAATTCCAGGAATTGTTGATAAGAAAGCAGTTGAAAAGCTCCAAGGAACATATCTGTCTGCTATGAAAGAACACATGGAGACTAAGTATGCTGACCAGACAGGACGCTTTGCCAAACTTCTTCTCAGGCTCCCTGCATTGCGTGACGTTTGTGGAAAAGGTTATGAATTCTTCTTGTTGATTAGAGCCAAACTGGAGGGGGAAATCCCAATGTCAACTTTACTGAAAGAAATGTTTGAATCTGCAAGAGTGTAAATATTAGAACAGGATGTAAATATTAGTGTAGTACTTTAGTTTTAGTGTTAGAAAGGATATCATATATTCAAAAGAAAAAAAATTGTTTCAAAATGTTGAGCTTGAAAAACCCAAGAAAATTTTTTAGTCCTGAAAAGTGTATATATTAAGTTTATTATTTCCTTTTTAAAATTTTTTTTTTGCAGCTGCTGGGCTGTCAAAAAAGGCAGGTAGCCGGCCGAAATAGTCGCCTACTTTTGGACAATCTTTGACCGGTAATACTTTTGTCTCGATTCGCTGTTACTCTTTGGATAAAAATGGAAAACCTTGAGAAGTTAAAGAAAAAAATTGCGTATTAAATCCTCTTCAGTTTTTCAAGTCAAAGTAAAAACGCATTTCAAACGGTCTTTTAAACCTGTCTACCTATCCACACGCGATTGAAGTGAACGAAGGCTCATAGAACGTCTGGGACATTTTCTCTGCGCGGGATCTCAGGCCTCTGCACGTGCTAGAATGGCGTCTGCTCGTATTTTAGTCGCCGTCTACCTTTCTACTTCAAAAATATTTGACATCCCTGATCAGTATGCCATCGAAATCTCCTTTCCTTAGAAGCTAATATTAATTGCATTTAAACATCTGCACTGACCTAAAGAAAATTTGTGAAGTGCTTTGCCATTTAGTCTTAAACTTAATAAACTTTATCAGTAATATTTACTGAAATTACACGGACAATGTTTGTACATGTAAACCTAAGTAGTATTTTACCATATCAGGTCTAAAAATGGCCGCTGATATTTTATGAACTTGCTCAATACAGACATACAGTATCAAAGACTGGATCATGAAGTGAGCCTTGCTTGTCTTTGCATTTCAATAAAATGTGTTTTCTTTTGTGTGAAGAAACGATAAGCAAGTGTGGTATGCCATAATACGTAGAGCGAGCTTAAATATTTCAAAACCTTTTTATTCTTAGATAAAAAAAAAAGCTCCAGTGGTATAATTAATTTTGGTAAATGTCTCATTTTCTTAAAGCTTAAATCACGCTGTGCCCGAAACAAATTAGTTGAAAGAAACGGGATTTGGATGAAACGATCTCCCTTAAAATGAAGCAGCTCTTGTCAGAATATATTTGTTTTAATAGATTAGTCACTACTCTTGCAACGAAAGTTAGCAAATAAGTTACTGCCATATTTTTTTGTTTTGTTTTTTATTTAATTGAGTTTGACGTTGCATTATCTGGTGTGAATTGAAAATCTTTGTTTCTTTTAACTTCCATAACGTTCTTTTCTAGCTTGTCCTGGAAAGGTTACAGCATCATGGGCGGCGGAAGCAACCCATCCCCCCTCCCTTTCCTTCCTTATAAGTCAAAAGCTAACTTTAAAAAGGAAGTACTTTATTTATGTTTTACGTTTCATCATTACCAGTAAGTCCTTTCTACAAAGCCATTTATTTCATAGTAGTGCTCCTACTTCGTTTACAAAATACTGTTTCTGGGCAATAAGACATCTACATAAATGGGAATCTTAGTTAGTTTCGATGAACCTTGCGTTATTTATGTCATTGAGGACATAAAATCTGAAGTTTCTATTCAAAAGTTGCTGTTGTTAGCCAGATATTATTAGGGGGGCCTGGCCCCTCCAACCAAATTATTGGGGGGTCCCAGGGGCCCCCCGCTTCCGCCGCCCATGAGCATGAGCGATTGGTGTAATCTTCTCTATTAATACGGTCGTGGCCTTGCTTTCTCGGTTTGTCTGTAACATCGCTGCATTACACAATCGTTGTCTTGGTCTAACAGGTACATGGGGCATCATTACTGGGTGCTCAGCCATGTGATCTGAATTGGATCCCGCTTTTCTTTCCACGGCCTGTGGTAAGTTCCTCTTTTTTTCCAGCACCAAATTGTGTTCGCTCTTAGGTGAAGGAGGATGTGGAGACTTCTGGAGGTTGTAAATAGCCTGGTTTTCTTTTTTCGATTTATTTTCTGAATAAAGTCTCCTCCTGTATCCGTTTCGTTGTCCCTGAACCAAAGTGTTTTGCTGAAGCGAAATTTCTGTACTTTCTTTACCGTACACTTTTTGTCCTCTTGGGTGTTTTGGAATTTGCGTCCTCTTTTCAGACGAAATACACTTCGTTTCTTTTGTCAATGGAGGCAACCTACGAGTACAGTCCTTGCGTCGATTCATCCTCATGAAAAGTTTGTAAGTCCAAAGTAAGTTTAGGAATGTGTTGGGAAAGGGGAAAAACCTTCGATTTTCTAGCACCATCTTGACGTACAAAGAAATTTTACCTTATCGTTTGCATTTGGTTAACGAATAACACTAATGTCAACACAACGTAAACGTGTTTAAAATTTCTATTTAAGGTTATGAATTGGTTGGGAAGGGAAAAAATCATTCAACCCATATAGCGATTTCCTAGCACATCTTGACGCACATAATTACCTAATCTTTTGCTATTGGATGGCCAATGTGTTAAAAATTTCCATGTTTGGTTAAAACTGCATGAAAATTAATGAAAAACATAACGTGTGATATGACGTCAAGCACTAAGGTGGTGATTGGCTGAAAAGGTTAACGCGTCAAAAGTTCATTTACAGTATAGGAATAATTTTCTTTGTTTCATGTTTTTTTAACACAAAAAGTTCTGAACGCAAATTTACAATGTAATTTTCCCCGAGGAGCAATTTTTCTGACAATATTGTCAATACACGTTGCGACAGTGTCAAAACCATTTTTTACAATTAAGCTGTTAGTAGTTACGAGCATGTTGAGTTGACAGGAGAAAGAAAATAAAAATGAAAACTGAGTTATCTCACTCGCATTGTCCTATAAAACTTCAGTATTTTTTCTGTAGACTGATTTGAAGGAGCAATAAAAGCATAATTCGTGCTGGATTTGGCTGAAATGATAACCACATGATACTAGTATCTAGTACTTGGAGCTGCTAATATGGGAACTAGGGCCACTTTGATGGCGGGCATTGCCATTAATTCATTGAATAACGGTGATCCTGAATGCTAGCAGCCATGAGCAGCCGGTTCAGTCTCATCAGCTTACTCGGTCTAGAATTTAATGGGATGACGAGTTTCATCGAAGTTTTTAGACTATGTTTTACACACACCAAAGTTTTTCCTACTGAAGAAATTACTCTTTAAGTTGTACATGTAGGTTAGTCTAAGGGTAAAGTTGCCATGCAGTTTCATGTGAATAAACTTAAAACTTTTTTCAACGAGGAAAAATGTTAGGCCTATAGTTTTCCATATTCTCACCACTTTCACACGTACCATGCTATTGGATGCTTAAGCCCGGTTTCCATATAATCGCTTACGTCGCTACCATCGCTACTGTCGTCGAAAAACGTGTTTTGACACAAATTTGATTTTTGAGCGATGGTAGCGATACG
>JAOEHV020027091.1:0-18055 GCA_025447995.2 Isaurus tuberculatus | reverse complement strand
ATTCACCTCGATGCTTCGCATCTCGGTGAATATTCTGCCACTATTCACCTCGACTTCTGAGAATAATTGTTAAATATCCGTCTTCTATTTCAAAACCTGATACTCTAAAATTCTGACCAATGTCGGATTAGAATCCATGGCCCCTCGATCGAACTTCGGCAAACGCCCTCCCGACTCTTAGAAAAACCAGGTCATTTATTACGATTTTTTTATTCTTACAGGTCCTTGAAGTTCACTTTGAATCGATGTTAGATATTTTTGGTTCTTTACCAGAGAAAGTTTCATAGTTTTTAAAGACATCCAATAGCGTTTTTCCCGGAAAATTGATTGTCAAACAAGAATGAGTGATAAGTATTTTCCAAGCGAATTTTTTAACAAAAAAGGATCTCTACCTGTTCACATATTTGCAATGTTTTGGCTTCGGATCTTCGGTGAGGATTTTAACAGCTTTTACACACTAAGTGACCCCCTAGCTGAAATACCTGATAAAGTTTGATGGCATTACCTGTTAATCTCCCACTCATCCCATGTCACAAGCTGACGAAATATTGGCTTACGAAAAGGAATAAAAAAAAATATTACAAAAGTATTGGCGGAAATAGAAAGATCTAGATTGCTTGAGAAAACCTTAAGTTGAAGGCAAAATCACGTAGCCCGTTTTATTCCAATGTAAGAACGAGGCAAAGACTGTGATTACCATTTTCACTTTGGAATGGTTATATGGAATGTGCAGGCCTTAGATCTTCTCACAAGAAGAACGATTTTAAGGTTTAGTGGCAAATGGGTCGGACTGATGTCATTCAGTACAATTATAATCAAGGGAAGAACATTTTATTTACTATAGATTAAACTAAAACCATTAAAGCACACATCCCACGCGCGATCCATAAACAAATAACCGGCCGCCAATCTCTTAAACCACATATTTTAGTTTCCGTACGAGCTCATACTCAGTTCCATCAGTATCAGCACGTCACCACGTGCTCAGTTTAGTTTGGCCGTGTCTATCATTTCCGCCAAAACAGCGACCTTGAACCGATAACGGAAAACAATTAATGCGATCAAAGGAAGCTCCTTTTCAAACAAATCGACAAGTTAAATCAACAAAAGTGTTCGAAAAAATTATGGGTATAATATTGTACAATAATAAGTACTTTTAAAATGCCGTGGAGTAACACCGTTCACAGGACGCTGAAAGTAAACACAGAACTGCAAGTCGATATGATATCGTAACTGAAGCTTGGCTTTTATTAAACTTGAAGCAAATAAGCATGTAAAGTACTAAAGAACAATAAAATCGAATTGGGCTCGTAAAGAGTTTTAGCTGAATTTGATAAAAAAAGCAGACCTCTTTTTATAATAACAATTTTTTTTCCTGTTTTTTTTTCTCGATTTACGTGTGTGTATTGGTCGGCTAGTGGCTTTAACCTCTAGATATCTAAAGATCTTGAATACACCGGCACAATGAATGAAAAAATAACTACACGTTTTATCGTGTTTTGCAACACAAATGTATTTTTTTTTGGTTTGTGTCACCACGATTGGTATTTTCTTTTGCAATAAAAATCTTTGTCAAAAATGCTTTAACGTTATCATTTTAAACAAAATATATAACGTTGGATAAATTATATAAGAAGACACTAGAAACATGATAAATAAGAATATGTAGGTTAATATCGGTCAAATTTAGGGTTTTTTTGAGATCTTAAAGACGCATCCGGCTCCATCTACATATTTTATCTTTTTACCTAGATTTGGGCCACAACTAGCTAACGCTAGAGAAGAATTAAAACAACTCTACATAGTTATTTGTTACAATGCAAGTGTTTTGAGTGTCTTAATAAGAAACCCTTATATCTTGGCATTGACGTATAGGTACGTGTTAAACTTTCGATCTTCCTCCAAAGAGAGGTAAAGGGGAGGTTGAAGGGTTATTTCAATTCTCTCAATTTAAAGTTATAAAATATTTGTCAAAAAGAGACTTATGCAAGAACTGATCTAACAACGTGAATGCTATAGTTCATCAGGTTTAATAAGGACAATTTGCCTTAATATGTTTGATATAAATGAAATATTGCAAAAGCTAAAATTGTTTTTAAAAATATCTACTTGGAAAAGAACGGGACCACACTTTTAATTGCACGCTGTAACGCAGAAAATTTGTTATTAAACAATTGATAATGGGCATAAATCTCAAAGCACAAGTTCGCTGCAAATACTTTGGATTTTTCTTATAACTTCACTTTGAATTATTTAAGGAATTTCCAAGCACGAACCATGGATTTAGGAAACCGAGTTATTTGTAATACTATACGCAATGTACGATACAATAGTGTAGCATATCCCACGTAGGTCTTATATCTCACGTTTTTGTTTTACAAGAGACTGTTGTGTGAATTTTTATTATACTGACTGAGCAACACAAAGGTTAAATAGAAAATAATATAAATTGAATTTATTACACAAATTAGAGAGTTTATATATAATATCGGAAATTGCATAAATGTTCCACTGTGAAAGAGATATACATAGTTTTCAAGGAGATGAGCTTATACTTATAGTCATATAGAATAAGAAACAGAAGTAAAGGAGTTTTGGTCTGGAATAACGTTGGTACAATCATATATCATTCGTAAATAGTGTTCGTCCGTTTTTTTTAGGGATTTTAAGAAACTACGACGGCAACGCCAACGACGACGGCTCAGTAAAAACATTTTTGATTTGATCTTTACTCCTTTCTGTGGATTATTAGGATTTTGTTTTCTCGCTCTGCGGCTTTGCGAACAGAAAAAAAAGTAAAAGTTCCTTCCTGAAGGTAAATTAATACTGAGAACATTTTTGTTATCACGTCCTCGTCGTCTCAAGAACTCCAAAATGGCCTTTTCACGTTCTGTTTCTAGCGACAACAACGTGCAAGTGGTCCGCTCGATGCATTCCAACGTGCGGTTACTGTGTTTACTATTGTTCTTCAGTGCCGTTGTCGTCAGCGTCGCCGTCTTCGTTTCTTAAACTCTCTATTGTCTGAACTGAAATTGTTTGTGTATCAGATAAAACGGAATTTAAATGACAATGCTAAAAAAGGTCTAATGTAAAAAAAATGTTAACCCGAAGGAAATTCTATCGGCAGTCGTTCCGATGCGCTTATACTAGCTAGATTTGTCCTAAATCGATTTTAAAAAACTGTTCAAACGCCAGCGCATATGCTATCATGTTTAAGATATATTTGTAAATAAAAAAGCTTCTACAGAGAAACCTTCTACTTCTTCTGTAGAGTTAATTTCAAAAGACTTTAAAATAAATATGAAGAGCGCATAAAAAAGGTTTTAAGCAAGAAATGATTGTTCTAAGCTATAGAGAGAATACGGAGAGAAATAACCGGAAAGGAAAGAGATTATTTCATTGATAGTCGTATACATGTTAAAACGTTTAATTTAGACAATTTAAGGTCGAAAATCTTATAACCATTATGGTTTTTGAAGTTCAAATGTAAGTTCTCAAAAATGAATCAGAAAAACGACCCCTCCATACACTACTTACGGTAAGGATTATAATATCTTTTAACTTTGATTTGTCTAAATTACGTGTTGTAGACTTATGGTTGCGCGCTGCGTTCTGTTTTAAGAGGCTTCCCTGCACCCACTCTTGATAACTATGTACCCTTGAAGCGTGATGGTTATCAGAGCATTAAGAGATAATTTAAGATGTCAGTTGTTTGACCTTTCTGAAAACTCGGGGTGAATTGCTTCATGTCAGGCAACAAAAATGCATCAAAGTTTTTCATTCAAAACAAGAGTTAAAATCTTAACTCAAAACTTGTTTGCTGAGTTGGTAACAAATAAACAACAAAAATAATAAAAATAGCAGTGACAATAATGTTAATGATAATAATAATGATATAAAGGTGTTGATGATGAAGGGGTATTAAATCGTTTGTGGTGCTATCTTTGATGTCCATATGTCTGAGAAATGACAAGAAGCAGGTTACAAATGCAGTGCTTGAAAATGATTTTCTTTTGAACAGAAGCTAAGACTGTAAAAATTATAAAAACTCAATTAAAGCAATCGTTTTTCTATATGGTGGTAGATATCAATCTTTTTGGTATGAAAAAATGCGGTGCTGTCACGTACTTTGCCAAAAAACTATTTGAACTTTGCACTTGTTTATGTTGATACAAATTAAACTCTAGGTTGGCAAAATCTAGAAAAACTGACCTTGGCAAAGCCAAAGGGTGGAACGGGAAGTATCAATCCTGCTAACTTCACTTCTTCGCAACGATAAACTATTTTTCTATGTTGATAACCTTGTTATACTTTTACAAAAGTTTCTTTTTACCGACATGGCACAAAACAACGAATTTATCACTGTTTCAACCAAACGACAGTTCCCCTTTTAAGTTTTATAACAGGTTTTTAGAGTCCAAAGTCGTGTTGATTGTATATTGGGCTTTGCCTCGTTTAAGTCGAAACCATGTACATTTGAATATTTTAAACAAAATGAGCAACAGAAATACTAAAATTAACTATTACAAACTTAAGGTTACTAACCTTCGGCAATAAACGAAGCTCACACTAAAAGCCTAATTTAGGCAACTCAATCTTGAGTTACATTATTACGCCTATCGTAGTGAAAGGAACTGATTACTTCAAGCATCAGCCCTTCGTCAGATCAACTCTTGAAATGTCAACTCTTTATACCACTTACGGCTATAGTTAAAATATTTCAATCTTGAGCAGTTTAACTCTAAATGAGGCGTTCGTGAACAACCCGCCGATGAAGTACATGAACTTAAAAAACTATTTTTTTAAGGGATTTTTTAGTATTTTTAGCTTTTAGTTAGGAAGGATCAATTTATCCTCTAAAACTTTAAAAACATTTCAAAGGGCTCTTTTAAATAACAAAATCATTCCTTGGCTAATTTAGAGTACATGAACTTGAGCGAAAATGCGCATGAATTAAGTACTGCCTTAGTTTTGAGACTAATATTATGGTGATGCCGAATTCCAACTTTAACTCTTGATTAAGATAGTTTAAAATTTTTTCCCTTCTGCTGCCTATATCTTTTGTTTCTTACTTCCCTTTCTTTTCTATTTCTTTCTTTCTATTCTTAGTACCTAAATCATTATTATTATTATTATTATTATTATTATTATTATTATTATATATGTAGTGTTTGGTGAAGTAACTCTATTTTTATTTATAAATATGTAGTACATTGATACATTGCTGTTTGATTTTCACGTGGAAATCAAACGGTAATGTATTATGACATCTATGCACAAGAAGTCATGAACTGTCAAAAATAAAACAGCCGCTTTCGATCAAGCCAGATTGTCGGTGATTCGCGAAAGGGATAATTCATAAAAATACGATTTTATAATCAAACTCCATCAGATTAAGAAGAAGAATCGACAAGGTTTAAGGAAGAATATAGGGTAAATCAAAAAAGAGAAAAATAATTAGTTAATTTTTTTTCCAAAAGTTTTATGTTATTCATATGGCAAAACTATTAGCTTTATTTCCGGCATTTTCTATATTCCCCTATATCCAATAATTTGATTACTATTGTTGTTGCTCTAATGTTCTTTTTCCCAAAGAACTATAGATTAGTTTATATTAACATTGTTGACAAGCCAAATTCTTAGGGCATGTAAATTATCTTTAATAGTTAGTAAGAAACCTCGGTAAGCGAATTGGGTGTCCATACCACTGTTGCAGTGACAACCTGTGGGTTCATTTTTGATGAAATGCCAGAGTTTTAAGGTGCCACACAATCTCGTATCACACTCCTTTGCCTGCCGGCGCAAAAAAGTAGAACCTTTGCATGGGGTAGAAACTAATTTTAAAATATGAACTGCGTGAAAGAAGTGTCAAACAAGAAGCGAATTTTGCCATATGACGCAGCTACGAATGCTGGTAAAACTTTCTGAACGTGGCACAATCTTGTTTTGTTGTTTGATAAACTTTTTTGAAAATAACTCTTCGGAAAAGACTCTGCTTAAAAAATATGAACACTAACACGAAGATTCCATTCTATGATTTCTTTGCTGTGGTAAATGAGAAATTAATTAATTTGAAACTTAATTATCGCTCTAATGAGATACCTTAAACTTATCGCTACATCTTAATTTGGCACGCGCATGCATGCAAAGGCCACAGGTGGCTACAGCACACAAATGACTAAACAAAAGACAAGTTTTAGTCGTTTCGCTGTAATCCTACCCGTATGCTCTTTAACATTGTATTCACCAAAGGGCCCCAGGGCAGAAAGACCGCAAAGACATCGAAGCACATCAAACTAATAGCTTTCAAATTAACTTCTGAGTGTGGGCTTGACCGCGATAATGAGGAAATTGGGTGTCAAATAAGAGTGATATTTCGAGAATATTTATAGTCTATCTGCAAAGTTGTTTAAGATTTCACATGGATTTTCAATTGCTATCTATGACAAACCCCAAACACACTCTTATTTTTTGCAGTGCATGGTTATTTAACTGATTATGCCCTGTTTATGAGTATACTTTTAGTTTACACATCTCTGTTTCGATATGATTTCTAAAAGCTTTGCCAGATGTTCTTGGGTTTGAGTTCTAAAAACAACTTGTATAATTTTTATAATAAGGGTAATACGTTTACAAAATATTGGTGGATTCATCTGCTTTTTTAAAAGTGCCTACTCAGCAGTCGATTGAATTTATGTTAAGCTAAGAATCACGGCTCCACCCCGTCCGATCGTTCTCTCTGTAACAAATCTGTTTTGGAGCAAATACGTTCCGTTTTATATACAGTCCATATTTGTTTACAGTTAGAGTTTCTCACGCAAATTTGTAAGATACTGATTATGGTGATACGTAGCGGGAAATGCCATTGCTGAACTGTGTCTTTTAATCTGTCGGCTCTTTTAAAAGGAAAATCTTATACCACCAAGTGCGAGTTTAATATCACTTCCAAAACGCTCAATGCTTGGACACAGCTATGCCCTGCAACGCTGCTTTGAACAGAATGAATGGCTTTTTGTGAGAATTTAATAACGTAGATTTTTCATAATCGTTTCGCAATTTTGGATTGGAGGTCGTTGATGAATGAAAACTATTATCGTTCGGTTTGAAGTTGTTTTTTAAGCTTATTTTTTTTAACTCCACGTGCTTTCTACAAAATCTTGACCAACTTCGGTTTGAAAATGATGAGAAAACGGAAGGAAATGCAACTACCAAAACAAATTTTACCTTATAAAGGTTTATGACTTTAATTCATTTTGTATATAAAACACTAGTTCACTAATCTACTGAGTGCAGTCCGGTGAAGCGGAATTAGTAATTTGTTTTTTTATTGCACTTTGGTTTTGAAATAGTTTCTCCGCTTTTTTCCCTTCAGGTCATTGACTTTTTAAATTAATTATTATCCGCTATTGTTTCCGAATGAACTACAGAACTAGAGAGCAAATGTCATTTATTTAAAAGAGTGATGCTTTCATCTCTATAGTGTATAGTCCTTATGTTTTTAGGGAACATTCACCCTTAATTCTTATTTTTTCTAATATAATTTGTATAACATTTTGATTATTCCCTCAATTTTCCTTTAAGTATGTGTTAGGTCAGTGTATGAGACAGGTTGCAGCTGTCACCTCGAGACCAGTTCATCGACAGGTACCACGCGGGTAACCGAACACTGAATCATCCTCCGATATCATATATGTACTTTGAATAACAGAAACTTTGATGTACATATACATTAAAGTTTCTGTTTTTCAAACTACTTGACATAAATTCAGTTTTGAAATTAGTTCCAACTAAATGTCTCACTGATTTTCTTATTCGTTCGCATAAGCATGCTCTTTTTGAGCTGAGTCTGAATAAATACTTAATAATAATTATAGACCTGAGTTGCCCAGGCAATAATGTTGGCTCAGTTTTGAAACTCATACCAGATCTAGCAACCCAACTTCTTTATGATCGTCTATATTTTCTCCTGGAAAGAAGCGTGTTGGAATAAATGATCTGATACGGAATAACTGCAACTCAGGTTGTGCAGTTCGCGGGCTCGGGGACACACTGACCCAGCTGTGTGCAGGGTTGTCGCAAGCGCCATCTGGTCTTTTTCTGTGTTTAATCATGTGTATTTTTTTACCGGCACCCGCAACCCTCAACAACCATTGACGGATAATTTTTGAGTACAGCCTTTTCGTTCGCATCGAGGTATAACATTCTAATAGGCGTTAAGGAGGTTGGCACGCAGCAGACTCCAGGTACAGCCCTAGGGTTAACATTGTGAACTAGAGTTTGTACAACGGCATGGTTGGTGGTGTTCAAGTGGTAATCGATTGGGAAAGGACAAACTCCCTGGCAAAAATAAGCTTCGTACCCTGGAGGGGCAACTATCCATTCGTCCCATGTAACATCAGCGAAATTCACGTAAAGTGGACGGCGGCGGCAAAAATCTTTTTTTGGCCTTGCAGCAGTAGGAGGCACAACGGCTCGTCTCTTTTGTCTTCTTTTTTGATATTCCTGTCCATCATGGTTATAAGACACAAGCAACGGCCTTAGCTCATTCCACTCGTCTTCATTAAGATGTTTATCATCCCTTTCCTTCGAAAGTACGAAAACTGAGTGCTTTAGCTGTTGACCATTTTCTTGAAATGTATGAATTTGTAGTCCAAAACTCTTCTTGGGCTTAACAGCCCAATGTCGAACCGCCGATAACACGTCAAAGGTCTCCCACCCGCTACTTCCGACTTCAACTTGTCGCGAATCAAGAAAACGAAGAGTGGCAGGACCATTCGCAGTAGCAGGTTTCAAGACCTGATAAATAACGACACGATAGACATTAATTGGCAGTGAAGAATTGCTGTCACTTTTTGTTTGACCTCGACGACGGTAAAGACGCAGTTTAGCCGTTGTTACATTTTCATTGTCCGGCATAGATGACACGTTGAAAGTAAGAACCGTGTTTCCAGAGTTTCTTTCAGTTTGTATATCTGCAAAAATATAGACAGGAAGGAATAGAAGTAAGGCTTAATGATATTATGCAATAAAAACAAAAACACTACAAAACTTGTATTATCTTATATTTCTCTTTAATGCTCATTCTGAGTTAAAGTGATAATATCTAGTACTGAATATTACCTTCGTGGTAGTAACTCCTTATGGTGTTTGCTGCTGTCCACTCGCCATGAAATCTAAACTTTGTTGATATCCAGTCTGGGTGTTCCGTGTGGCTATGATACAAGTCTATCATATGCTGTGGAACCTTTACTCCTTGTCTAGGTCTTGGACGAGAACTTAATCCTAAGGATCTAAGTAGACTTTGCTCCATCATCTTAAACTGTTCCATATCTTTCACAGACGATACTCTTCGTTCCTGATCAGGTTTGTTTAAATACAGGGCACTGATATAAATAGGTACTGTGACCACAAAGAGTAAACGACAAACGTTCGTAATATACTTCATTTTCGCAGACAGAGTCTGAAAAAAAAGAGTAACATTCTCATTACTAAGAGATACAGCTAATTGCGTCTTTCGTAAAAACTTTCAGTATGGGTCCCAGTGCTAAAAAGTAGTATTATTAACCAAACATGAGTGTATGAAGCCACTAGACAGCAATCACGGAGCATAACGCGGTGTAAATGCTCTGTCATTTTACGATTGTGAAAAGTCAAGATTTTGAGTCACAAAAGCTACTTCTAGAAACATATTTTTTCTATTATATTGTGAAACCAGACAATAAACCATTACCTTTTTTACGGCTGACTTCAGAAATGAAGATCTATTCTCAAGTTCTCGCCAATACAATCGAAACCAGCTGAAAATTCTCTTGAAGTCAGTATTCGGCAAGGCCAATTAGGATACTTATATCAAGTTGCAAATCTGCTTTGATTGATAATAGGGCCCGCTTTTTTGCGCTAAGGCCTCCAGCTGATACAATAGCCCCACACAGCAGGGTGCTATAAACTAATTGTACAACTAGTCAACACTATTCTCAGTTGCCTTTCTCTTGGGGTGACAAGATCATAACTTTCCCCCAAAGACAGCAAGCGTTACAAACAACTCATGCAAAGACAGCGTTGATAGCTGGGCAGCGAGAAAATGAAAGGTATGCTTGACCCCTCTTAAAAAGCGGTATACACAAAAGCAACGATATACTTCGTTGTGAATGCCACGCTAACTCCGAACAAGCTCGTATGCATTGACCATTGTTTTGGTTATCATTTAAGGCCAAACTTTACAGAATCAAAAAATCTGGTTTGGTAAAACTAACCTTTCAGAGGTGTTAACCTGCTCGAAAGCCGAGTATCCGTATAATTGCTACTGTGTGCTCAAAACGTTTATGGGACCTGGTTTTTGTTTAAGAGAGCATATAACCACACAGTAGGAGGTCTATTTTTACACAACCAGCGGAAGTTATCAAGTAATCATATCGACTATTAAAAGCAAATTAAAAAGACCCTTCAAGATGACAAAAAACTCTATAAAAAGGTAAAATGTGAAAACTGGTTGTCAGATTCGGTAATGTGAGCAGAAGGAAAAGAAAACATTGAAGAAAGTAATCAATGTTTGCAAGGGGATAAACACTGAATGTTTCTCAACTTTAAAACGCATTAGTCAGTATGCAACCCTTGTGGTTAAACCGATACTATATTCTCAGCGATGATTTTCGTTTGTTAGTTAACTATCAAGCATTAAGGAACAATTGATAAATCACAAGCAAGCAAGTTCTGTTGTCTGTTGAAAAAACTGTACTTAACATAGACCAAACTTAATAATTGTTAATTTCTGTAGCAAAATGATTGCTTTTTGATTTAAAGAAAAATAATTAGTGATAATTTGTGTTTAATACTCTTGTAGGTAAGAGGTTTTTTAATTGAAAAGCATTTTAAAACAAAAGTTTGTTTATCTCATGCTTATACCTAAAAACAACGAGCGATTTCATGTTTCTGTTCTTGAACCTATATCTATTGCCAGGCTAAGGTGCTGACTTGCTCTTTCATTCGACGAGTTTAGTCCTCTTGAACTATAGAGTATGCTAGAAAAGCAGTTACTTAAAAGTCAAAACCAATAAATACAAGTAAAAAATTGGTATTATCTTTAAAACTGTGATAAATGGAGCAGCTTTTTGATTTAAATACAATGAAGAATCTGAATGTTCTGACTTGACCTTCAAATCTGCTTATTGATGTACTTATGAAAAATGCGTGCCAACGGGAACCTCCAACAAGCACAAACCGATCTAAACTGAAAACGAAACGTGACTTAATGCATGGAAGAGACTCTATCGCTGATACGTGGGCTGGCATGTTTATAAAATAGACCAAAAATAAAAAAAGGCAACAATTTCCGAAAATCTTCCTTTTCTCACCTTGTCTTTCAAAGTTTGCGTGCAGTGACAACAGAGAGGATCACAAGTTATAAACCTGCAAAAAACACTAATAATTAGATAGAAACATACGATTGACAGTTTTCATGATAAAATTTGGTTGATTAAAAACAATATAAGTACCTTGCTTTTCTAAACCCATTGGAAAATCAATTTATAATATTAATGATGTTTCGTGACCATGTGTTTGAAATGTACTTCCTTTCCAGTGGAAGAAAAAAGACAACGCGTTTAGAACTTTCTATTATCAAAAGACCACTTAAGAAAGTTATAAATGCCAGGAATAACATAAATGTTTTACCCTTTTCGCTCGAGTTAGTAAGTTTTATGGGTATAAATTCATTCGTGGGCGATTTTAAACAACAAAATGAGACAACGTTAACACGGCATCACGTCAGTTGAGTATCTTTCTTTTTAAAACATCACGTTGTCAACGAAAGTGAGGAACTAGGACTTGGGGGCACATGACCGCTGAAGGTCGTCCAGCCATGTCCATCATCGTAATTTATTGAGTAATGTCAGTGTTTAGGGATAAATAAGTAAATCAACTCAACAATTACATGTTTTATGACTATGGTTTCATATGTCTCGATTAGAAATTACTAAAAAGGTTAATACGTTCCAATATTTCCACAACAGGAAGTAAATAACAAACGGCCGAAAAAAATCGCAATAATTTATCAAAACAAACAAACAGAAGCAAAAAGTATAAAAAAGCTATACCGTATTTGCTATTCCGTAACATAAAATTTTTTTTTTTCCTAAAATTTTGCTCTTGTTCCGATTCAGTGCTTATGACGTACACTACAATGCTAGCAGGTAATTTCGGAAGGTTTCTAATGAATTTTCCGAAAATAACAAAGGATAAAATTTGAAAAGAATGTAATATCATACTTCCGTTTTTTGTGATTGGGATACAAATGCAACACGCGTTTAAACTATTATTTAAAGGAAAAATTGCATGGGTCGAAGCTAAAAAACAGGAAGTACGTTTGTTCGCTTAGTTGTTTTTCAACACGAACAATGACGAAAGGCACACGTTTAAGATTCATACTCTTTCTTTAGCACAGCAGAAGAACAGTGACGTCTCTAGTAGTTAGCAGCCATATACGTTGATGTTTGCAGTTAACTTTTAAAGCAACAAGAATACAATAAGATTTTTCTAAACAAAAGAAACCAGCAACTAGCACTATTTAAAACTCTGAAACTGCCAAAATCCAGATTTTACACTGATCTTTATATAATAGAATCACAGGAACAAAATTTTGATTTCACGCGTCCTACTCCAGATTTATCAGAACAATGTCAATGGTACAACTCACAAAAGTTTTAACACAAACACAACTGGGGGCCGATAAAATGTCAAGTAAATTAACGTAAACAATTGTTTTTACAACGTAAAAGTTTTCTTTTCATAGGAAATAAATGCCCAATTTTTTAAATTAGCTATTATGATTTGTCTGAGCTTCACGAGGTGTCGAGAGAAATAAGCTTTTTGACATTCACAAACAACCTCTTTGGACTTGAGCAACAAAAAATGATGAAAAAATGGAAAATACTATTTATTACGTGTAATTATTTCTGTTTTCGGCTTTTAATCGTTCAGTCCGATGCAAACTGACAGAAGGAATAAAATTATCCTACTTGCTTTTTTGTAAAGTAGAAAAACGCGGAAAGCTAGAAAAGAAAAAAAAAACTGTAATACTAATTGTTCTGAATAATCGTTTTAACTACGCAAAAACTGTTAAGCTTTGCTTAGGTAAGTTTGAATCATGTAGTGATGTAGAGCAAATAATTCTATCACCGGGATATTTAAAAGTAAAGTTAATTCTTTAAATGAGTTTAATGATAGAAAGAATAATGAACTCTGCGTAGTGTGAAATAATAAAAACTGACGTCGCATTGTATCTCTTCTCTATCAATTCGAATTTTAGAATTATTATTACGTAAAGAGTTCAGTGTCTTGTTTACCAATATACTAAGTATATTTTAATGTGTTTTTATTGTCGAAATACTGTTTTACGATTAGTGACCCAAGACCACCAACTTCGGCCTCAACAATAGCTGGTGACAGAAAAAGGTTTCAGCAACAACAACAACATTTTATTACTATTTTGATTTCAATTAATTACAATTTATTGCTATCCGCAATTAGTAGATACAACTATTCGAGGCGGGAGCAGGAGTTTCTAGAGTTGGAAAGGATAAAATGATAGTTATTAGCCGGCTAATATTTTTAATCATCACAAAAATAAGCTAGAAGCTTATAATTTCAGCAGTAACTGAGTACTGATCTTGAAACAGTTTGCTTATCATAAGCTCAAGCAATAGTTTTGGTTTTATCAAGCTTTGTTAAGTAATTCACTTCCTTTTTTTATATTTCTGGCTCATATTGTGAAACTGCCGCAAACAAAAAGTTAAAGGGCAATGCGACGCCAACTTACTCAGGAACTAGGAACTAGGAGGGCAACATAACTCTACTGAATATTGTCTTTGAGATAATAGTAACTAAAACTAAATAGTAAAAATAATTTTAAAAAATTATTATGAAATTTTAGTTGAACCTTTTCATCTACCGTCATCTTAACTCTACTTTTAATTGAAAAATCAACTACGAATTTTCTGTTTTCATCAGTAAACAGTCACCCGTCACTTGTCGCTACTCATCACGGAAAAGTAAAACGAAAAAAAGCCGGAATTTGTTAGTTAAAAACAAAATAAGTCTCAGCTTTTTGGAAAACAAAAGCTGTGGCTAGCACAAAACAGAATCGGCTCTTCATAATTTCAGTTCTTAATTGTAATTGATCAATGTTACTTTTCACAAAATGCATTGTTGGTCTTATGCTGATTTTTTATAACAGATTATGCACGAACAGGGTCTCTCGGAAACGATGCCAGGATCAGGTATACTTATGGAGTTACGACATGTTCTGTGTATGGCTTGTGACATTTCCCAAGTTCGTAAAACTTCGTTAAATTGTATCTACACTACAAACACTTCATTGGCTCATTTCTGTAGTAACTTCACTAAATAGCTAAAACACAGCCTTGCACAATGGCAAACTGACATTGCATGATAGGTGAGGAAGAGAAATCAAGTACGAATGCAGATACTTGAATAGCTCAGTATACTCAGGTTGACATTTAGTCAACTCTCATTGTCAAACACATCTTTCATTTTGTTGTCTCTGTTGTGGTGATGTTTATTCTACGTGTGGAATATGGGGTAATGACTGTTTATATTTGAATAAAAGATCTATTAGCACTTTTTTTATGATTCAGATTGTAATGTAGAACGACATGCGTGCAGAGGCCAAAAAATCTAAGCGTCGATATCAAAAAAGTATTTAAAAAAACTGCTTTTTGCTTTAAACTCAAAACAACAGTTACCAACACGGAATAACCAAGTATTTCGCATTAAGGTTTACTATCTCAATATCTATATTGTGTAAACATTGTCACTTGGTTTCATATGCATTTTACGGTTTGTCATAGATTTGATTAATGAAGATAACGCTACCCTGGACATATTTTGGCAATTAAATTAAATTTACACATTGTTTAAATATCATTACACTGACAGTCATAAGTGAAGACCTGTTTTCCAAAGTGAAAACAAATTGCGAGGCACATTAGCATAGTTGATGCATAAATCACCTCCTAAATTTCTAATGATCGATAGTACTAGTCATTTAAATTTGATAAATTGAATACAGACACGATTGTCTTTGTTCGTAGCTGAAAATATTTACGCCATTAAGAATTACCTTCGTGTGGGGCAAAAGTTCTCTTTGAAGTAACGAACAGTTTAGGAGAGTTCATTTTAGTGTGGAGCCAGAGTAAATGATCAAAACGTTTGTAAGGCAACAAGCTCTTAGGTGGAATGATTGACTTAGAAATAAAAGTGCATTTCCGTTCAAACAGCTAAAAGAGAATTTTAAAGTAAAACTTCTAGGTTGTTAATTAACAATTGCTTAATGAAGATAACGTTGAATAACTCCGTGGGTGGTGGAAAGCGCAATGCAACAGAGAACAAACTGGAGGTAGGTCGCAAAGCCCCATGCATACGTGTCTTTTTTTTTCAATAAAGGTTTAACTTTTCAAATATAATTAAATATTACTAATAAAGTAGAAATATATGAAACAAACTAACAGAATAAAAACACTCAGAAAAATTAAAGAATACAAAGAAGTTTGACTTTGAGATCCAAAAAAAAAGAAAAAAAGCATCGCATCATTTAGCGGGCGTATGTGGTAACTCCATATCGAAAGCCGGCAACAGCGTGAACAAAATGCGAACAAAACAACTAACCTTTGACTTCTAACAGATCGTCTGGTCTGCTGTACTCACTTTCAGTCGCAAAGTTATGAGCTGGAGTACATTGCACGAGCTGTTTTTATACTCTGCGATTAGCCCCCTACCAACTTGGCGACTTCAACTGTGTCAACCAGATGGTTTCTGGGAATCTTTTTTATTCAATGTCATTAGCACGAATGGCATCTATTGTTTTCATGAACCAAAAGTTTTTAATGAAATTTGAATTCACACTTCCTTAAAAAAAACTTCGTTTTGCCGTTTAAAAAAAGGTTTTGGTGGAGAATTACGTAATATTTTGCCTTTTCTGCAACACATTTTAAACCCTTGAGCAAAACAAGTACTGTGTTGGAAAATTTAATCACTGACAGCTAGTAATGTAGTTTTTGGCATGATTTTTGTATTGCTCAAGTGCAAATATTAGTCTAAGTAGTCCGACATATCCATATCGTTACTGTGGTCCCTGTCAGAGTTATGTCTTTCTCTCTTGTACGTTATGACATGAAGTGAACAGCGAATTTGTATTATAGGGACAATGAAGGAAACCAAAATGAGCAACCTTGCTTAATTTTGAAAATGTAGAAGAAACATTGAGCTAGGTGCACGTAGTCACTGGAATCCATGCTTTTCTAGATTTTCGATTAAAACCAACGCGAAGGAGCGTTAGCGGTAATGAAAAAGTAACTGAAAGGGTAAACGTGTGATACAGCGATATTTGAACTAATTGATTTTTAAAATAGTTACTCTTTCGTAACTGGTTGTGAAAAGCTTTGAAAAGCTTTCCATCTTAATAACATGATTAAATAATATTAAATAATATCTAAGAAGTAAAAAAAAGAACATTTATTCATTGTGGAAAAGGTAGTTTCAACTCCATTTTGTTGGCAAACGTTCATGCAACCAATATGAATTTTTTGAAGGTTTGCGTTGACAGAAGGGATTAAGGATACTATATTCAGCTTTATTACGTTTTAATTTTTTGCTATAAGTGTTAATATATAGGAATAAAGTAATCGATCTTTTGTTGTGTCAAAATACGGTGATAGTATGCCGTAAAAAAAAAGTTGACTTGCGTGGTATAATAAAACCGAGAATGGACAAAAGTAGAACTAGAACAGATAACTGTGGATTAAATATACCGAGTTCTTTTTATGGCACTATACCATTCTCATAAATAAGTTTTGAAACGGTTTATGCAAACAGTATAAAGGAGGTAGAAATGTTCACAAATAGCCAACATATAGTAGAGCGCGCACGACAAGCTAAATATAGAAGTTTAAAAATATGCTTTGTGTATATAGTTTAGAATAACGTCGTCAATCAAAAAAGGTTTTTTTAAAAAACAAAACAAAACATAATGAAGAAGTTTACAATGAAAGTATCTCTCTTTTATATCTCACTATATTCATAATCCGCTGCTCTGACAAACTGGGTTTGATATTGAATGATCGTGTCAGCTGGTCGTTTGTATGTTTAAAAGTTAATACTTAAGGAAAGATTCCTACAACAGAGTCTTAACTGCCTTAACTTAATTAAAAAAACCGTTTCGAAAAAACTGAGGCTAAAAACACATAAAAGCATAAAAAACTCATACAGAATGCTATTAGTGTTAAAGATACGTGTTTATTGAACCATTCACACACTCCCCTTTTTTTCGCAAGGAGCGATTAGTGATTTTGCTAACGGTTTTTATTCGAAACTTTTTCCCCTTTTTTCAAACAGTGTTATATTTCAGTTAGATTAAATTAGTGTCACCAGAACTGAGTAAACTAAGCAAAACTACAAAAATAACTACTCAAATTTGTAATTAAGGTATCAAGCATACTTTTGAGCAACTTTTTTCATCTATGGAATTGTAGTGTTGGCATCAGTCAGATGTCATAATTAAAAAGTCGTGGAAAATTATTTTCAAAAACGTTTTCCGTTAATCTTAAGGCAGATTGTTTTATTCTTAAACCAACAATATTAAAAAAAATCTTTTTTAAAGCAGCTCGCACTGCAAACAACATGACATGACACATGACAACGTAGCTGGCTTTTTTTAGTAATCGAAACAACACCGAAACCGAGAATAACTTTGGGTAGAACCGGTATACTGTACGAACTGCCCGAAGTACACTCACTCAGTGGTTACTGTTGCTCTTAAATTATCTAAAACACGGTAAGATTAAGAAAACAATTATCAGTGGCGGATCCAAGGAGGGGGGGGGCATGGGGGGCCCGTGCCCCCCCCCCTTTTAGGGGTGGACCAAAATTTAATGTCAGTGCTGAATCAAATTTTTTAAAATAAAAACTAACTCTCACTGCAAGAAAAGTTCTAAAAAATATCAACGGACAACTTTTAAGATGTAACCGGTATCAGTTGTGGCTC
>JAOEHV020026983.1:0-18056 GCA_025447995.2 Isaurus tuberculatus | reverse complement strand
CTTGTCTTGATAGCCATAAACACAATTCGAGTGCTTCAGGTGTCTTTCAGATCTTTTTAGCTTCACTTGAGTTTCATTGGTTCGCGAATCCACCCGTTTCGAAAATGACAATCGGCATCTTTACTTGCGGATCTACCGCAAATTGCCCATGATATTATGAGTATTTTGAGCGTCTCAGAAAGAAATTCGTTTGAAATCTTTTGCGCAGGCAATGCTAACATTATTTTCAATCAGATTTGCCAAAACGAACTGAACTCCACACAATATTATTTTGAAACCAGTAGCCATCTTGTCAAAACATCTTGTGTGACCTCGTTTACATGATGGTTCTACCCAATGACTTCTGGGTAAAACTTCATCCAAAACGTGACATGATAGATAGATAGATAGATTGATAGACGAAAAGGTAAACCTAGACTCGGGCCCCCTACGGGTAGCCCGAGTAATTATGTGAAATAAATATAGGTATTTGAGTTAATTCATTTAGCTGTTATGAAAGTGCAACTATGACATACTCAAAATGCTGACTTTTTGCAAAATGTCGGCCATGCTGGTTCATGACCGAGCACTGAGAGAAATGGATCTAAAGAGGATGCAATGTCATTCCTTGATTTAAAAAAAAATTTTTTTGAAGAGTTTTCTCTTAACACATCCACATACACAGATGTATCAATGAATATACTTTTATTCAATTTGTTGAGCTAAATGTTTTTATTGGCTATTTAGCTCATGACATGGTCAAAATAAAAAGAGAATGAATTTTTTAATTGCCAGGTCTTTTTGGACAAATAGTTTTTTGGTCTGGACAAGTAAAATACACATTACCTGCCCTGAAGGTCACCTATTTATTGGCTAGAAGGGAATTTTAAAATGGAAAACAGAAGATTTCCTTTTTTTGTGGGTGAGTGTAAAATTTCTACACACTTACCTTTTCATTCCATACTTCTGTATCAAGTGCAGTAGGAAATGCCATACACAGAACGGTATTTACACTTCCTGGTCTGCGGTTCGCCTCAACACCAAATGACTGACACTGCTCTTCTACAGATGGTTCATTGTTAATGTAATATGACACATAGTAATGCCATGGTATAAATGTGTCACCACCATCGGATGACTTGAAATAGGCAATCTTTCCAGGACGGTAGTACAAACCAAACTGGATCTCAATTTCATAAGCAAAATAATTCTGCAAAACAAATTAATATAGAGAAAAAATAAAATGTAATTAAAATTTTTTTTGCTATCAAAAAACAAGACCTAATGATCAACTTCAGAGACTGGAATGAATGAAAAAAGATGTAGGAAAGTTGTTGATACATAACTGCAACCATATAAAAAGAGCACAAGTGCAGCACAATTTACTACAAGAAAGAGCATTAAATCCAAAAACTTAGCACACAGCTATATTTTTTCAAAGTTTGCTCTGCTTATTTTGACAGAACAGCTCGACTGGCCCGGTATTTGTCTTCAATACTGAAGAAACGAAAGAGAGACTTGAAGAACTATTAAACCCGATAATAAACTTCCACGCATCTTGATTATTTAGTCAAAGTATACACATGGGAGGAAAATCTAAAAATGCCGTGCTTCTTAATGCTTTTCTCAAAAACTTTTGTCCCGTATCTCTATATTACCACTTATTTCATATGATCTGCACATCAATTATCCAGTATGGCAACGCGCAGGCCAATATTTCGATTTAAGCACTTCCTGTTGAGCAAACGATGTTTATACTTTTTCTTTTCGATGACGATCAACATTCTAGCAATAATTAAATATATAGTTACTGACTTTACTTTGTATATAAACGGGTTTAGAAGTAAAATTTTACGTCCAAAATTCTACTTTAACTTGCTCTCAATAAAACAAATTGTGTTTTTGAAGGTGTAATTTGAGATTTACCTTGTCTGTATGGAAACCATACAAAAAACAAACACGAGGGACAAGCAACGACGTCTATATTTATTTATAAATATACTTAGCTTTTTATCCATATTTATAATTCTGATTGCACCATGCACAGCACAAATAATTGTATAACACTTTAGAGTTTAATGTTTGATTGTATATGCACCAGCACATCGTGGCGAGATGGGCAACCGTTGCCATGTAAGTACGTAGATGTAGATGTATTGACTCTAAAGGAGTTTGATAGCACAATACTCAATTGTATATAAATATTTTATCAAATTAATAAAACCGCAAATTTGTGTTAATATGTAGCTGAAGTTACAAGTTGACCGCATAAATCAAAAAGTTGCTAAATAAAACTGTCGAACTTGGTGATTTCTGGAATCGAAAGATCATGTTACATGCACGGTCAAATCAAACTAGAGCATTGACATATATTTATATTTTTTGCATTACTGTACCTTACGTTGAGGTCCTCTTAAATCGATGGTTATGTTAGCTGTGTCTTTAGAAGCCGTACTTTGCCAGAATGTTGTTATATTCTCGTCAACCATGTCCGAAGGACGATGTGCAAAGTTTGGATCACTCGCGTCGCACTTAGATAGCTTTCTGTTCCTGACCGGGCGGACACTTTTTTGATCCACAGCGTAATAACGTTCGGCTTTTTGCAAGCCACAGGTTTTACTTGCAATGACATGCTTCTTATAAGCTGCGTTGTTTGCCTCAGATCTATAAAAACTGACCAGTAAAGTTAGAATTACAAAGGAAAATTTGAGACGAACTAAATCATCCGCCATGTTCAGTTCTGACTTAGATCAGTTGGTATGTGATGGACGCTATTCAGCTGCTGCTAGGTGAAATTTAAACAATGATTGACATATGTTAATCATTTTCAACCGTTGGAGCTTTAAAATATTTAAATACCTTTGTTGGCCAATAACGAACCAATTATTTTTGATAAGACAAAAGAGGATTCGTTTAAAAGGACACAACAAAAACAACGGTCGCAGAACGCAGAAAAAAAACGTTCAAATACGACAGAGATTCTTTTTGAAATTGGGTTGTAACTAAAACTCTTTACATAAATATAAAAAAAAACTCATTCAGTTGAAAATTTAACATAAAAATAAAATCTTTTAAAAACTGTCGCGGCGTTTATGATGTACCGTATTTTCTCCTATTATTGTTTGAAGGCATTTAAGAGAGGGGAGGGCTTATTAAAGAGGGGGGGGGTCTTAAAAATTCAACAGAATATCATTGGTGTGACTCTCATCCATCTTCCGCACACATGAGATATCGTTGGCGGAATGTTGCAAAATTAAACAATGCATTGCAATGCAATTCAACTTCAACCTTGAATTCCCATATTCAACAAATCTACGTGTTTAACTTCAATGTCTATATGCATTCACATTCAACACTTGTGCTTAACATTCAACTTCAACGATTTTGTTCAAGGCAGATCGCAAATCTAAATTCAACTTCAACCGAAATGCATCCACATTCAAAGACTGGCCACATTTGCGATTCAGTTTCTTGAAAATATACACTTTCATGCAAGACTGTACGGCCGCATTCAACTTCAACAACTTATGTTTGCTTCAAAAAAATTGAAAGTTCCCGGACATAGGTGAAATATTCATTCAACAAAACTGACTTAGTCCCCCACCCTTGGGCAGGCTACAATCCCGACCCAGTTCACTTTGCGTCCGGCGATAAAGACCAACAATGGCGGAAGAAGAGTTCGTGGATTGCTTGAAAAAGTCAACTTAAAAATGCGTTGTGAAGTGCGGCTTACAACTATTAATAGAGTTAGCAAACCTTCAGCTACGGACTGGATGTCACGCACGATGCTGCATGCTACAAAGCCGTATCTTACCAAGCTGATCACCATTGCAGTAGTTTTAAAATCATCTCAAATTTCCTCATATCATCGTTTGTTGAAGCTTTCTAAAACTTTAGCCTTAAATAGTTTCAATGTTTGATAGTTTCCTTGATGTCCAGTCGATTTCAGCTCAGGTATTGGAGGAAGATTTTATGTGTTGCGAAATGTGCAAGCAAATTTAATGTTTAGACGGCCCTTTACAAACAAATCCGGTCATCTTGTTCTTATTATGACAAACACCATTAAGGTAAAATTGGTGTTTGAGTAGATCAAAAGCAGCTACGATGCTATGACATAAGTTTCTGGAATCGCGCCGGAAAAAATTAATCGTCGTCAGTGAGGTTAAGAAGACAGTTATTAATTATTAGTTGAAGATACATCAAATTACTGTAAAAGCAAGACTATTTACATGTTAACCAGTAGTTGAACAATTTAAAGTTAAAAAAAAAACTACGATAGAAGTTGACCGAAAATGAAATTTTGTGCCGGCATTGACAGAAACAGTTAAACCTTGTTTGCAAATGAAAAGAATGAAGAACGAACCTGCGTTCGAAAAGAACGCACTTGCATTCGAAAAAAACGCACCTTCGTTCGTGCCTGCGTTCGAACGCGTTCGTCTTCACACCTTGCCTTGTTCGTCTGCGTTTTTTGCAGAGGGAAAACTCACTCAAGTATTCGGATTCCTGTGTCAAACTTAAATGTTAGTTTGCACCTTGTGACCTTCCTGTTTTCAAAGTCAAGGTTTTATAGGATTGGATTTAGAAAAAGCCAGGGACTTCCACAGATTTAAAAATATTTAAGGGTTTTTGAGAATTTTCAAGGGCTTCGAAAAAAAAATTCAGCGTTTTCCAGTTACTTCAAGCAACTGAAAAGATTCCAGGATTCCAGGGCTCTAAAAAAATTCAAGGATTTCAAGAAGCTCCCCGGGCCTCAAAAAATTCCAGGATTCCAGAACCTGAAAAAATTCCAGGATTCCAGGACCTGAAAAAATCCACACTTCAAGGAATTTCCAGGGCCTGAAAAAATGTCAGGATTTTCCAGAATTCCAGGGCTATGAAAAAATGCAAGGATTCCTAGGGCCACTAACCTTGAGTTTATCACCAATAATTTTATAACCTATAACACAAAAAGTAAGCAGCGTTGTTTATCAAAGAACTTATTTATTTACAATGTCAACATATTCATATTATTGTCTCCATACTACATATTAATATTACATATATAATACCTATTGCAACTGGTAAATATCCAAACCATTCTATTGAAAAACATCTATCAATGAATCACCTCAGATATGAGATGTAGTTGGCAGAAGCGGTATTCTTACAAATACTCGGTACTTTTGGGTCTGCTCCTGAGAGCTGGTTAAATCAAAGAAAAACTGGAGAGTTTTCAAGGGCCATTAACAGAAGACTTCCGGTCGAAAACTTATAGGCGTAATACAAAAATGTGCACACAAGGATTTCTCAGTTACAGGATTAGACTTAAGATACCCCCCACGGGTACTACCCTAAAAGGGTATATATAGGTTACCCCCAAAAGGGTTAGGATACACGAGAACTGGAAAATAAGTTTGAAAATTAACTTTTTTCTTTCTTCCTTGATTCCTTCTAACGTCGACGTTAATCTTTCAGCCCCAACACTTTAACGATTTTCCATGCTGTTTTCTTAGATGAAAAAGCACTTTCCTGTTTTCTTCGAGGAAAATCGTGCCTCAGTAATTGCTTTCTACTTGTAAGTTTTGAGCACAGCAAAGGAGAAACAGTTTTGGAATTTTTAACAATAGATTCATCTTAGAAAAAAAAAAAGTTTTAGAACGAAATGTGTATCTATAAATTACTTAGTACAATCACACTTTGACCTCTGACCTCTGACTTTAACCAAGTGATTTGGGTAAGGTCTTATTAAAGACTTGCCACAGAAACAGAAGGCGATTTCCAACCATCGTGTTTCTAACACTGTTATCGAAAAATCAAAAATTTCTTCACTGCTGCTATTTCTTCATTGAAGAATAACGATAGAAGAATTATCTATGCGCCTTTTGACAACAATTTGTCCTAAAATTGTTTCCGAGAAAATTTGAAATTCCTGACTGTCGTAATCCTTTAATTGAAAAAAAGAAGACCTGGAGAAAATTTAACTATTCGCCTTTTTAAACAATTTTTTCTAGCTTTTTTTTTCGAAAAAATATCCAAATTACTCACTGTCGTAACTTCTTAACTTAATAAAAAAACAGAAAAAGTAACGGTTGTCCTTCTGACACCAATTGGTTTAACAACATCCAAACCCAATAGTTTGAATTTCTAGGAGAGCAAATCGCTCTTGCTACGGAAATAGTGGAGAGGAAAGACTTTGAAAACTATCAAAATTTCTAAAGATGACCTTTTTTCAAAATGTTGAAGAAGATGTCAAAAATATAACAATTGTGTGGAGCTGAAAGATTATCACTTATAAAAAACAAACTTTACTTTGTCAGTTTTTGAGGTTACTAAAAATAGTAACCGCGCAAGATATTTGAGTACTTAAAACAAACTGCTAGAAAATATTCAATTTTTCATGTTCTCATCAATCTAAATTTGGCCTGAGGTTTTCACTCTAAAGTCGATTTGGTAAATATTTTGATATTATCTTGCACATCATTCGTAGTTCGTGTATTCCCAGATCTCTGTGTCATATCCTTCGTACACGTGATCGAGGAGCGCTTTTCGTCTCATTTCGCAGTATCTGCAATTACAGTAAACAGCGGTTAGTGGTAAGTAAGAATTACTCCTTTATTGTTCTTAATAATAATAATAATAATAATAATAATAACGCTCGAAACTTCAGCTTCTTACACTACTTTCGGCGATTAACATAAAACTTCAACGTTAAGTTGTTGAAATTACAGTTGCTCTGATGAAGGGCTAACACTCGAAAGTCAAGTCCTTACACTACTTTGCAATTCATTTTAAACTTGAATTGTCATTATTAAACGTTAAATGTAACGAGTAAATGTAACGAGTAACAGCAACGTAGTTCGGTAAATACCACTTAAACCATTCAACATCAATAAATGTTTTGTGCGACTTCAGTTACCTGTACTTGTCTTGGACTTTTTGTTTGATGTCCGTTAGACTTTCTGATGTAATATCACGCTCAAGGTATTCTGACAGTGTTTCTGTAGCCATTTCAAGATCGCGCTGGTTGTCCTACGTCAGACAAAACACAGTCGTAACAAATTAACTAACATCCTGACGTCATCTGTAATCTATTACTGAACAGACGCACAAAAACATGGAATCTATTTGTTTTATATAAAAAAATCAACCGTGACGTCAATCGTGCGTCTGTACTCTAATAGATCAAAACGCGAGAATAACTTGGCTTATTATATAAAATTATTTAGACCTTTGCATCTTCTCGTATAAGGACATTAACCCGTAGGTCCAGTTTCTCTAACGGAGGACTTAAAAACACCACACACTTAGGGTATTGATCCCAGTGTTATGATCTGTCTGTTTCAGTGATGGCATTTCTTATATGTTAGCCGCTATAGCGGACAATCTAAGACCATCTAGTTGAACCCTGCAGTAACTTGGAACAATAAAATTGAAATTAAATTGCCGTTGAAACCTGAATATTTTTCATGCTTGTCTTCGCAATCACTTGAAAGACGTACACAACCCTGAAGATTGTTCTTATTTTCGTTCACTTTTAAATCACTAAAGGAATAACTGAATTAAATCTCCTACCTCAAATATTACTGACTGGTTATTCTTGTTTAAGTAGAAAGCGAATACATAGGTGTACTTGAGTGTGTTCCGACATAAACATAGCACATCAACGGCTTTCCTCAGAAACTGAACCTGTTGTGGGGGAATAAAAATTAAATAATAAATTATGATTTATTATATAGACACCGATCAAATAATAGGATTTTCCCAGTGACAAAAATTTGGTATCCAGTGAAGATACCATTTTTATCTTTCACAGTGTGAAGATATCACGGATGTCATGACGACTTCAGTCTAGCCATTAGTTGGTCTTATTTTTTTTTAAATATTTTTTTAAATTTAGAGCTGTCAATCAGAATGCAGGATTTACAATGGTTCATTAGCAGAGTGATACTAAGCGATAAGTTAGTGTTTTCGAGCCAGGATTTACAATGGTTCATTAGCAGAGTGATACTAAGCGATAATAAGTTAGTGTTTTCGAGCAAGACCCACATACAACATAGCTAAGAAACCCAACTAGTAGGAGGCAAACCAGCTGGCTATCTACAAGAGGTGGATTTGACTCAGCGATCATCCAGGATAAATCCAGACAGTAGTCAGATTGGAATTTGAATGCTTAAATTTTCGAACGAACGCGCTGAGTGATGATCACTCAACGAGAAACAAAGACAGACTGAGTCACGAACGCATGGGATGTTTTGTGTGAGCAATCGATTCCAGGAAATTGGTGGCCGAGTCACGCGACTTTGGTTCGGACCATTTTCAACTGTACACAAACTGAGACGAAATTTCGATGAAAAAAGTGTTGAAAACCGAATCGTACGAAAACTAGGGCATACGAAAACAAAGGTTTGACTGTATTTCTGCTTCAGATATGGTCGCAAACCAAGAGTTTATACAAACCATATTTTGCAATTCAAGACTTGCAAAAACTATCTACCTACCGGGAGGTGAATAATGTCCAAGGAATCAAGGCGGCAAACCAATCAAAAAAGGGTATATCAGCGTGGTCAATAAGTTTTTATATACTAATCCACTAAAGCTGTTAAGAAACAACAAAAGAATGACCTCAATCCACGACATGTTGTGTTGCTGCATCTCCTCCATCTTGTGTTTGACTTGGGTATATAGCTGACGATAAAATGATAAAATGAGTTAATGTAAGGATTACTATACTGCTCTGCTTGTAGTTCTTCTTTATCCTTATAAAAGTAATTACACCTAGATACTATTACTTAATACTGTAAATACCTGGTCTTCTTCTTGGCTGACAAGCGAAATTATCATCAAAACTTCAGTCGTGAGATGTTCAATTTAGCATTGGTCCTTTCTGACGAAGGTCTAATGCTCAAAACGTCACCTCCTAACCCTCATTAAACGATAATCATAAAATTTCAATCTTGAGTTGTCTAAATTACAGTTGCCCTGATGAAGGACTAACACTTGAAACGTCAGCTCCTTACACTACTTACGGTGATGATCATAAAATTTCAACCTTGGGTTGTCCAAAATACAGTTGCTCTCACGAAGGACTAACATTCTAAACATCAACTCCTTACAATACTTATGGTGATGAACAAAATATTTTAACATTGAGCTATATATGTTGCAACTGCTCAATGAAGGACTAACGCGCGAAACATCGCGTTTCACTACTCACTGCTTAATCATTAAAACTTCAACACCAATCACATTGAAGCCAGGAAACAGCATAAAGTGGCCTATTCTAACAGACCTTACCTTGGTTTCAAACTTTGCACTTTGTGCATGATTCATGTAACGGTTGCAGTAGAAAAGATAACGCTCCAGCGCTGCTCTTGATTTCTGCATAAACAAAATTAGCGAGTTTATCATATTTTGTTAACTCCAGCAACAGGCTTATTAGAGAGAGGGACTTAATAGAGATGAAAGGGACTTATTTTAGTGATTAATTAGAGAAGACTAATTAGAGAATGGGGGTTTATTAGAGAGGGAAGACTTACTAGAGAGAGGGGCTAAATAGAGAGTGAGGGCTAATTAGAAGAAGGGGATAATTAGAGAGAAGAAATAATTAGAAAATGAAGGCTTAAAGAGAGGGAGGGCTCAATAGAGAGAGATGCTAATTAGGGAGTGTGGGCTTATTAGTAGAAAGGGTTAGTTAGAGAAAAGTCCTAATTAGAGAATGGAGGCTTATTATCGAGGGAGGGCTAACTAAAGAGAGGGGCTTATTAGAGAGAGAAAGCTTATTAGAGAAGGAGATGGGTTGAAAGAAAGAGAGGGGCTTGTTTGACAAGGGCTTATTAGAGAGAGAGATTTATTGAGAAGGGGAAGAGTTTATTGGAGCCGGGACGCTAATGAGGCAAAAGGGTAAACAAAAACAGACGTAGATGTCAAAAGAACAACACTGCCTATAAAATAACAAATGTTTCATGTACAAACTAAACATGTTTTTAAGTTTCAAGTTACCAGTATGTGTTATTACACGGCAGTTGAATGATTTATCGGATATAAAACGTGAATATAGATAAAGTCAAAACAGGGCTGTATTCAAGCATACTTACTGCTTGTGCATCTCGAGCCTGCTGGGCATCTTTTTCATCATATCTGTTGCAACTGTACCTGGAGGGAGGGAGGGGAGAGAAGGGAGGTAAATTCTACAGTCTTTCATTTCATATTGGTAATAATATGATTTCTCATTCAATTTGGAATTAGTTTGCAGAGTCTGTAATTTGGCCATTTTGAAAAACAAACAAGTGTAAATTAATTCAAATTGAACGAGAAATCATATTATTACCTATACGAAATGAAAGACTGTAAAATTTACCCAGTGTCAGTATGATAGAGGTGCCAATACAGTAGAGGTGTCTGTATGACAGAAGTGACCCTATTGTAGGGATATCTGTATGACAAAAGTTTATGTATGGTAGAGGTGTCAGTATGACAGAGGTGTTAGTGTGATAGAGGTGTCAGTGTGATAGAGATGTCTGTCTGACTGAGGTGTATATATGACAGAGATGTCCCTATGATACAGTCCCTATAATATAGGTGCTTGATAACAGAGGCGTCTATATAAAAGAGGTGTCCCTATGATACAGTCCCTATAATATAGGTGCTTGATAACAGAGGCGTCTATATAAAAGAGGTGTCCCTATGGTGGTGTCTGCATGACTGAGGTGTCCATATGATGGAGGTGTTGCTATGGAGAGCTTTTACTATAAATTGCCAATGTTGATTTGTAGAATTGATTTATTTTAAATGTGCACCTTAAATTTGAAAAGCAGTCACCTGGATCCCCCTTGAAAAAAATGGTGAACTTTGATTCTGAAAGTGCTTGGAAACCATTAAAATAGTGCTACTAACCAGCTAGATCCATGTGGTTCCCATGGACCAAGACAAGTCCAGCAGAAATCTGCCTTACAGTTGTTATTTCTGCACACCATGTGATTACAGCCTCCATTCTTCTCTATTGTTACATGGCACTTGGGACATTCCTAAATAATCAAATTTATTGAGTATAGATTCCTTTAACTATCACATGAGAGATGATGCTTTTAGGAGCCAATGACGACAGCATTTATCTCTGGTTCTGTAGTCTTAGGTAGATATCAGTCTGTGACTCCCCCCTGATGGACACTAATCCAGAAGCTGATACTCGTTTTATCAACCTCTTAAAGGTGGAAAGGTGAGTGAACTTAGACAGAAGTCTTCTTTTTAGCTAAGAGATCAATTGATGGTATTTAACCATAGATCTCTGTGTTGATGGGATGGTCCTTCAAGACAAATTTTGATTTTAGATACAGCTTTTCAAACCCTTTGTTAATAGTCCCTGTCTCTGAGCCATAAAGTAAGATGTCATCAACAAGGGCTGAAACAAAGTCAATCTTGGTGGTTTTGGTTATGTCTGACTAACAGCTTGGTAATACCTAGCAGCTGTAATACTATAAACTCATTGGGTCCACACTTAGTGTAAAGAGAATGCGAGTTCTTGACTCCCCTTTAAAAGGACACTAATCTATCACAGGTTGGCTCCATGTACACTGGTACTCATTTACCAACCTCACAAGGATGGAAAGCTTAGAAGGCTGGGCTAGGAATCGAAGCCAGAACTTTGTGTCGGCAAGAGAACATAAAAACTGTACCAACCACGAGGGCTGTCTGATTACTGAGTAAGAATGTAATTTTTTACAAAATAAAGAAGAGAGTTGCATTAAAACCAGATCAACTAAAGAAAATAAGCTGCTAAAAACCTGCATTAATATTAATGGACTTTCAGTGTAGCTTAAAAGTTTAAATACAACAACTTGCCTTTGTATTTGCTGCTATCCAGTTTGATGTTTCACTGTCGTCATTGCATTTCTTTATCCATTTTCTTAGCCACTGCAAAAAATACATAAAAAAGTTCTTTAAAATTGCCAAACCATATGCACTGGCAATAACAGTAAATTGTAAAATAAAAGGAGATTTACTAGTAAGAGATGATTTGTGATTGCAACAGGACTTGATAACATCGTGGAAATTTGCAACTATCAGGAATTTCTCTAGCACTAAATTTTACAAAGGCTCACTTAGATTTAAAAAAAAACACTGAATATTACAGGGAACACGTAACTGAAAGGTGTACTGTATCTTTTGCACTGTTTACCTGACACTTGACAGGTTCATGCACTGGTTCTGAACATCCAAAACTGAAGATTCAAGTAAGAAGATCTTATCAATAAATTGTTGAATGGATTATTCAAGATATTCAATGTTACAAGAACATCACTGAAACAATATTCTATCTAAAACTATGAGGTGAATTTACATTGACTTTCACAAAATTTATTGGGTTTGGACAATAAGATAATGATGATGGTGGTAATGATGATCATGATTGTGATGATAATGGTGATGATAATGATGGTGGTGATGATAATATAGATGGTGATGATGATAATGGTGATGATGATAATAGTGATGATTGTGAAGATGGTGGTGATGATGATTGTGATGACGGTGATAATGATGATGATGATTGTGATGATGGTGACAATGATGATGATGATGGTGATGGTGATAATGATGATGGTGACGATTATGGTGATGAGGATGATAGTGATGATGGTGATGGTGATGATAATGATGGTGGTGATGATAACAGAGATGGTGATGATGATGATAATGGTGTGATGATGATCATGGTGATGATTATGATAGTGATGATGATGATAGTGATGATGGTGATGGTGATGATAATGGTGATGATAGTAAAAATGGCAATGATGGTGATGATGATGGTGATAATGATGTCTATGATGGTAATGATGATAATGATGTTAATGATTATAATGATGTAATGTAGTCGTTGGTAATGATAATGATGACAATGTTCTTTTAATTAATCTGATCAATGAATAATCTTCCAGCCAAATATAGATCACAGAGAATATTCCAATAAGTAAAAATGATGGCTTTGGGAATGATGAAAAATTTGGTGTTCTATGTAAGGACACAAGACAGTTGACACTTACACACAAAGGAAATGAGGAAACAATCAAAAAATTAGGTTTTGGGTTTTATATTCTGATTGCTCTTGAAAACAATTGCTGAAATTCCCATTTCACAGTTTGGATTTGACTTTTCAAAAGGAAAACACTCTAAGATAAACAATGCATCAAAATTTTATGTAGTACCATGTACTAATCAAAACATTCACATATTAACTCAGGGTTCTCTCCAGAAAAAAAGATCAGGGGGGTAAAAAATATAAATACTTAATATAACAATGTTCAACATAAATTTGGATGACAAAGAATCCCTTGAAAAAAGACATTAACAAAATTTTCCTTTTCAAAAACAAATTATATTTTTAAGCTTTATTCAATACAAGTACACAGTCACCAATAGCACAGTCTGTCTATTTACAATAAGGTGGCCAAGCTAAGAGTTTTCCCAACTGCAAACAACTCAACCTGCAGCTTGCTTTGATTGGTCCTCATGCTTCATTTTTTGGGAATGAATGGCAGCTGCACCATTCTAGGGAAAAACATGACCTGGGGCAGACAAAATGGCAACAGGAAAGCAAAGTTCTGAATGATCGAAGATTGCACAAAACTATTTTTTTCTTCAAATTTGTTTATTTCCTTTTGAAATGAAGTTTTTTAAATAATTTCAGGATTTTTTTTAGCAGGGTGCTAGAAAAGAATAGTGAGATGCTGCGTCACGCTCCAATGCTTTGGGGAGAACTTGTAACTAAATATAAACTCACCAAAAGGTATAACCACATAGACAGGTGACTGGCAAGGCATCATTATAATTGGCTTTGACGGCATTTGCACAATCTGGGCCTGGACACCACTTCATTAATATATTACTCTGTAGAGAATTCAATTTTGATAAAACTTTGTTTGGTAATGCAAAAACGTTAAACAATATTTTGAGGTTATAAGTTTGAACTGCTCAGATGCTGCAGCATTATTTTGGCAGACATCACATCATTGAGAACTGATAGATACTGTACCCTGGTAAAAATCACCCTGAGCTTGAACATTTAATTTTCTCTACCCTGGCAAAAAAGCTGAGCAATTCTTGCTGTTTGATATAAATTCAAATATCTATTGAAGATATAATTCATTTGATTACAACTTTACATAGCATTCCTCCTCCCCTGCTGTACCGAAAACTTTTGCTTGGTAGCTGGTATTTTAAGGTGGTCAGGAGGTTGAAAATGGCTTACACCCTGGTTAAGCTAAATCCTTTACGAGCCTAGTGGCCCATGGAGCTGGCACTTATCTCCGGTTTCTGCAGATGAAAGTCACTGACTCCCCCTGGATGGGACACTAAACCATCGCAGGTTAGCTCCCAGCTAATGCCGGTACTCATTTACCTACCCCGGAAGGATGGAAAGCTGAGTTGGCTTAGGCGGAAAAGAAGAACACACAAATATTTGAAAATCTCAGCAAACTGCCGGGATCAAACTGGGGACCTTGTGGTTGGAAAGCAGAGATCTTACCAACTGGGCCAACCACGTCCGCCCTGGTAACCTGGAGGTAAATTTCAAATCTTGCATAAATCCTGTTCTTTTTTTGTTTTGTTCTGAGTTAACACAAACCAAATTCCAGGTCAATTCGTCCCTTGCATAGGTAATTCACCCCTTGTCTAGCTACACTCACTCAATGTCTAACTGAAGTCAATTCAAGGTCCCTAAACTAGCATCAAGTGACAAATGCCAAACCAAGAGGTCCTTACCACAACAAAGCTATCAGCTATTAGGCGATGATATCGAACTTTAACCTGCTGATCTTTAACCACTTGTCTACAAACCAACACAATAATCACTAATTAGTAATGTGTAAACACTAGAAGCTGAGTAAGAAAATTAAAAATTATATAAAATTATTGTATACAAATATTCAATCTTAAAGTGCCTATGACACAAAATTTTTTTTTGCACATTTGGAAAATATAATGTTTTAAACATTCAATTCCAAAGTTTGAGTTCTGTAAGATAAAAACTGGCGATTTTATACACAGTTCAGAATGGTTATTTTGCCACTAAAATTGTTCACAGGGACTGGGACATAATGACATAATGTTGAGGTTTAGCTTTATTTTTAGTTTGATTTTCAAAAATTACTGTAAACATGTCATGTTTTTGTGTTTTCACATATTTGGCCATTGGGAGTGCCAGCAACACATTAATCTCCTCTTTCTCCCCTTTTCTGTTTCTCCTGCATAATTAAATGTTTGTTCGTGCACCCAACATTACGTCACAATCTATTGCATAGGTGGCATTTTGGCTGTGTGAGACAACTACCATTTTTTGGGTGAAATATCCGAAATTTAAGTGCATATAAAATCACCAATATTTGTCCTACACAACTTAAATTTTGGACTCGTACATTTGAAACACTGTACTTTCCAAATGTACAAAATAATTTTTCACGTTATAGGCACTTTAATCATAAAAAATTTTCTCAGTACCACACAGGAATGTTCCCTTGACTGTCTTGAAGTAAAAAAAAATTAGATTAGTGTCACATCCTAGTGCTATTAATTTTCAGTTGTTTTTATAGTTAGGCCAATAGAGTTGTACAGTGAAAGACATCAGGTAAAATATTCTCAGACAGCCTCACGTTTGGTTATGAAGATTTTTTTTTTCTTGTATGTAAGAAACACTTTAGCACCAAGCATAGCAATGAAAATTAACTCACTCTACAAACATTTCATCCACTAAGATATCACATGAATGGGCTGGACAGGATATTGACTGCAAAGCAATAAAAAAATAAAAATTTTAGAATTAAAAATGATTATTAGTAATTTATGAGAGTATTGCTATGAAGGGGTATGAGAACTGACTTTTGGTGAATGTATTACAACTTATGTTTGGGTGATCATGGAGTGGGTACACCATTGCAGTGAGTTAACTGCATCTGCCTCGTACAGGTGGCTGAGCTCTAAATAAATGTTAATTTTACAAACTACTACAGTCCTTATTATTTACAATATGATGCAAAACTTTTTCAGGTCACTTTTGGACACAGAATGTGACATATTGTATCATTAAACTCAGCTTGTACAAACATAGAAGTATCATTCGATACAGCCACTAACATGGGCACCTAGCAGATATTACCCCTTAAATCTACGGTAAATAAAAGTGAGTCTGATGTTGGCAGCCATGGACAGCTGTTTTAACCTTTCTGGGCTTTATCAGAATGGCATAGCTAACAATCAGCCTCACATTCCTATTCTGATAGACAATAATATGAAAAAACTAGAGCTGATGCTTGTGGACTGTAGCTTAAACATGTTGTATCATTGTTTGTTTCTTGTTACAATACTGCCATGTTTGTATGCTGGGAAAATAGTATTCGACACCAATTTTGCCATGGTATTGGTTGAGGAGTCAACTTCAGACTGCCTGGTAATAATTATCTGTGATCATGAATTCAAGTGGCGTGGTTGGCACAGTTGGTAACATCTATACACGTATACCTTCCAACCACAAGGTCCCAGGTTCGATTCCTCAGCTCTGCCAAAATTTGAACATTTGTGTGACCTTCTCTTCTGCCAAAGCTTACTCAGCTTTCCATCCTTACAAGGTAGGTAAATGAGTACCAGCTTCGGCTGGGAGCTAACCTGTGATGGATTAGTGTCCCATCCAGGGGGAGTCAATGACTTTCATCTGCTTAACACTGGTACAGAAACCGGAGATAAGTGCCGGCCCGATGGGCCACTAGGCTCGTTAAAGGATGAATAGATAGAAAATCACTGAAGATCTAAAACAGATTCTGACTAACCTCTCCAACATGCTCATCCATTATTTTTGTGGTAAGATATTCCTTCCAACATCGGTGACAAAACTGATGGCCACATTCAATGCCAGTAAAACTCTATAAATTCCAAAACAGCCAGGAATGAGTAGTCAAATATTGGTGGGTTTCATAAGGTTTCAGTTCAGTGCACATGGAGGTCAGTTATACAAAAGAATCTCATTAGAATCTAGTTTGAATCTCATTATTTAACCTCCATCTGCCATTATGTTGTATCCTCATGGGACTTAGTGCAAGCAAGCAATATTTTTATTGTCACAACAACACAATGAAAACAACAATGTAACCCACTTGAACAATTTTAAGGTTAGAAGTTTCATGGAGAGAATGTGGACAATGAAAACAACAATGTAACCCACTTGAACAATTTTAAGGTTAGAAGGTTCATGGAGAGAATATGGACCCTTTTTTCATGGACTTTTCAAGGAACAAAAAAATTTTCAAAGGGCTTTGCAAGGCTCCAACTTTGTCACTTTTTCTTGGAGTTTTTTTGCAATGAGGTTTGAAGTTTTATGCACATTTGCTAAATTGTAGACACATAGATTCAAAAGTTAAGCATGAAACTGAGTCTGCAAAATGAACAACAAGCTACAGTGTATTATAAAACTGAGTTTGAATACCTCATTTATTTCAAACAATCACAAAATGAACTTCAGTAACTATAACCACTCACCGAAGCTGCGATTGGAGTCAGACAAATGTCACAAATTACTTCTGAAGAGGCTCTTTTATTGGACTGTAAACATAAAAATCATGTCAACATAAGTGTACACTGCTTAATTTGATGGCAATGTTAACAATGGTGGTGATGCTTTGGTGTTTAGCTGGCAATTTATTTCTCATTTTTCTTTTCTGATGAATATCACACACTAAAGTAGTCCATTCACCAGTAACTCTGACCAAAACCAGCTTTTCTGAGAACTGTATTATCCACTGCAATCAAACAAAACACAAGTTGATTATTTATTACATCTCTTACCCGACTTGTAGCACCATTTGAGGATTGCCTTGTGAGGTTTCTACATGGACTAACAAGATGAGCCTCCTTGAATAATCTTTCTTGATCCCCACTATAGAATCTAAAATATAAATAAATGATTGACCACTATGTCTTAATCAATTTGAAAAAGAGTTTTCCAAAATATCAGTAGTAATAATTAACAATTAGATCCGAGGACGAATGGACTACGAGTAATAGTCCATGAGGCCGTAGGCCGAATGGACTATTCAAACTCGTAGTCCATGAGG
>JAOEHV020026892.1:0-18056 GCA_025447995.2 Isaurus tuberculatus | reverse complement strand
CACCCCCAATAGAGAGACTGATCCTACGGTTTAACGTCCTTATCCAAGAAGACGCGAAGGTCTAACCATTTCCAGATGTTAGAACATAGGCAGCAACTTCTCATTTATTTTAAAACCCTGAGTGTTGGTCCGGCCGGAATGGAACCCGAGCCTCCCACTCAATAGACTGGCACCTTACCAACCAGGCCAACCAGGCGGAGGTCTGTCCTAACAATGCCATAACGGTTAACACTAACTGACAAAATAACATGTTTTGTACCTGCAATATAGTAAAGTTCTCCAGAACACTGTTCATCATATATTTTTCTGGTAGTTGCTTCAGCTTGTGAATAAAATTGATCATGTATTCACACATCGGTGAACGATGAATCCGATAAACGAACCGACCGTTTTCATAATGACCATACTCTGTCTGATGACAATAAAGAAAGAAACAGAAAAATGAATATGATGCAGCATTGAAAAAGGCATCTACGTCGACATTATACAAAAATTGTGCTAATACTCTGTAATCTTTAGACTGGTTTCATTAAGAGCCAATACTTAAAAATGACATAATTTACTGTTACTGAGGTTTAGAAACATTTTATCGTGAACTGAATTTAGGTCACCGATATGGTTTTCTTCACAGATATTTATATTGCAAATGAAATCACGCTTGTGACTCCAGCGTGCAGCGGGAGTTTGGTTTGAAGTTGCAAAAATGAACGGAAAAATATCCAATTACCATTTATAAAAATTTGGAAATATCTAATTCAATTTAAAGTTTAAAACTTGTCGATGTTTCTCATTTATTTCATCGAGTTCTTTAAAAGTGATATCCTTATATACACGTAAATATATTTCTCCACAAACGTGGCTTTCTAGTGTGTAGTTCAGTTTCCGTTAGTCCTTTACGAGCGTTAGCCTTTTGTTTAAGTTGACGCCCGAACCTTTTAACAAGACAAGTTCAAGTACAAAAAATACAATCATTTTTTTACTGACATGTGATTGGCTATTAAGATATTTTTTCCCTGTGACAAGCGGATCAAAACAGTGCAATTCGAACAAACTAAACCATGCTGTTATCATTATTATTATTATTATTATTAAACGAATATATGTCAAGGATATTTAGTCTTAATAAGCAATGAAAATTTTATCTACCTCGACTTTCTCTACTACTTGTTTGCCGAATGAGCAGACTTTCGTTGAACAAGTAATGGTCATGTTTTCATGAGACTCGTACCTAAGAAAAATAATACTTTAATAGTTATCATAAAAATAAAGAAAGTGCCTCAACGAAAAGGTACAATGCAAAATTTAGCTAACTTAAGGTGGAAATTTTTATGACATCGTCGTAAGTAGTGCATGAGCTGATATTTTGGGCGCTTGTTTTCATAAAACAAGAAAAGCATTTCAAACTTTAGTTATTTTGCACGTTATGATGTTCTGACAAAGAGCTTTTACTCAGAATGCCAACTCCATACACTACTAGGGAAGTCAAGTTGGCCTATACGGACCGACTTCAAATCCTGGGGTTCGCACGTGGGCTGAAATTTGTCAATCTAAATCTGACTCCAAGGGTTTTTCTCCGGGATCTCCGTTTTTTTCTTCTTCAATTGAATCGACTTTCACAACAAAATCTGTACCGTCGACCGCTTAAATATTCGCCTCTGGCTAGGGAGATTGAGCGTAAAGACGTTAAACAAAGAGTTTATTTATTTATTTATTATTTACGGCGAAGATAAAAAAGTTTTGACCTTGCGTTGTCTAAGCTACCTAATGTATTGCTTTCAAGAGGACTTAAACCATCATCTTACTTGTGATAGAAAACTTCATCTACAGAATATAATGTACGCTAATCTCGTAAATCTAGCACTAAAACTAATTTGTTTAATTGTCAGGTAAAAAGTTTTGGTTAACTAATCTGAAACTGCTTTCTTGGCTTATAAAAAAACTTTTTTTCCCAACTAAATCTTTTCACAGTTCTCGTCGATAATAATGTTGACTTACGTGCTAGAAACACCATAGAATGCTCCCGCCTCATCTTGAATGTTCGTGTTAAGGTCGGCCTAATAGTTTGAAACATCAATAGTTTTATGTTGGTTAGGATTCTCTTTATATTTTATCATTGACACATCATACTATAAAGAAAAAATCATCAAAACCACTATTATCATCACCTCCATCACCGACACAATCACCATCGTCATCATCATCAATATTGTCATCACCATCCTCAACATCGACATCACCACTATTATCATCAACATCGTCATCACCATCATCATCATTATCACTGCCACCATCACCACTCAAACCATCATTATCGTCATTATCATTATCACCAACAGAACCATCATTATAATTACACCATCATCATAAAACACCACCAGCATCATCACTACCCATATCACCACTACCATCTTCACCATCATCATCTTTAACCATTTCACCACTACCATCTTCAGCAACACCGTCATTATCACCACCACCACCAGCATCACTATCCATAACACCACTACCATCATCACCAGCATCATCACTACCCATATCACCACTACCATCTTCACCAACACCATCATTACCACCACCACCACCAGCATCATCACTATCCATAACACCACTACCATCTTAACCACCATCATCATCATCCCTATCCATTTCATCACTATCATCTTCACCACAACCATCACCATCATTACCACTATTAAACTAACACTATCTTCATCAACCTAAAACATTATTGTAAATCAGAGTAAAAACTTACCCAGAACTTAACAAGAAAGAAAACTGGGTGTGGACCTTTCTCAAAAAGTTCTTTAAGTCCGCCTTTTTTCTCTGGAAACTTATCATATATCTGACGGATGTCTACAGCCTGTAAAACAAAAAGAGACATGAGAAAATTAACTCTGCCCCCTCAATTCCCGCCATGTATATCAGAATTATTTTCCTGAACTTTAAAAGCTTTAATCAAGACAAATAGCAAAAAAAAGGCGATTCACGATATACACTACAAAAAGTCCTACCTCAAGCATGGGATCGGCAAAGTTTGTATTTGTCCCAAGGTGAACAAACAAGTGTTTGTGATACTGCAATCATAAACACGAAAATGAATAAAGAGAAGACATGGCAGGTCTAATTACACAAAGATAAAAAGGGATTGAGGCATCCACTACCTTTTGATTAAATAGTTAGAAAAAACACATATTTACAAACCATAACAACAAACAAGCAACTGGCTAAGCATTCAAACAAAAATTAAAACACTTAGATCTGTGATAAGTGAAGAAAATCCAGCCTGCATTCAAGATTTGAGTTAGTGTCAATCACATGCACGTCTGGCAACACTGAACTGAACCATGCCACCTAACTATCATATTTAATTTAGCACAACACAAATTGTGAAAACATAGCATAATCTCTTTGCAAGACTACTCCTACTGCATTTCACTATGCCCTTAAAACTCCCTTTGAATAGTTTTTTTAAAAAATGAGTAAATAAAACAAATGATTTAATTATAACTGATGATTTTCTTTTGTTAGATTCTAAATTTTATATTTAGCAATATATTTTATATCTCACCGCTTCAGGATCCATTCTTTGTTGTTCAAGAAATGCTGAGAACTCAACAAGTCGTAAAGTCTGAAAATTGAAGAAATCCAAAAAAAATTACTGAAAGTTTAATTAGTGATTTCCCCTGCAATGTTAGTACTCTTGGCTCAGTGGTAGCACATTATCCTCATGAATTGGTATAGGTTTATTAAATAACAACTTATAAATACAAGATATACTTACAAGCTGCCCAGCATGTCGGCCTGCTGCCGCTTGCCAAGAGGCCTGGGACTCAGGCCCTTGCACCACAACTGATGGGGGACTGGAACCTGTTGCTGATGAACTTCTATACACATTTCTCTGTTGACATAAAAACAATGAATAACTTTAATTTTTCAATTAGATTAAAATCATGTTATTCAACATCTGAATTATGGTGGCTGTGATAAGTGAAGTTTCTTCACAACTCTTTAGCCACTTTTGAATACAAAATGTTGCAGTTTTACAAACCCAGGGATCACATATCTCAAGATTGATGGTCTTGCATCACTGGGAAGACCTTATAAAACCCAGTCCTAGTAATATAATAGTGAAATACATGATGTTCTGCTTCCTTACAAATGAAGTAGAAGGCACCCTTGATAGAATGAAATGGAGGAGCAACCATACAAGATGAAACCCATGGTAGTGGATACATGACATAAAAAGGATGTTGATAATGACAACTCAACAGTCAGATGGAGTCAGATTGCAAGACCTGTTGAATCAATTTACCAGTGACCTCAAAGTGACTTTGCATTATGTTAGCTAGTCAGATGTAACATCAATTTGAAATATTGGTAGGTAAAAACTTTTCAACAGCCTTTCATTTTTTCCAAACAAATAGTAAAAGTTTTGATTTTGTTCTTGTTTAATTAGACCTATTTGCCTTATAATACTTTTGTGGTGTCTTTGTCACCAAAGCTTCTTGATGTCACAATCAACTTTTTTAAAACCTTTTTTTAACATGCTTAGGCCCTAGATAAATTACGCTGATACAATCTCAGTTAATTAATATAACTGCTTTTGTTCTATCATGTGGGATGCACATTGATGTCATCATGAACATGATTAGTTTGATAGACCCTGAGCGTGACATCAAGATATTATTGAGAAAGTGAGACAACAAGGCTTTCATTTCAACCCAATTAAATATACTGGAAAAAAGGCTTGAAGCATAGCGGTTTTGGGGAAGGATGATGAGGGTATCATGGACAGAAAAGATGACGAATGAAGAAGTTTTGGACAAGGTAGGAATGAAAAGACAGTTGTTCAATACAATCAGGAGAAGGCAATGGCGTTTCATTGGACATGAGCTGAGAAGAGAAGGAGGGTTAGAAAGGAAGATCATTGACACTGAGATAGCAGGGAAAAGAGCAAGAGGAAGACCAAGATCAAATATATGTTAGACTGGATGATGAAGAAATTGGATGTTAGAGATGGAAAACAGCTAGGCAAGATTACAAGAGACAGGAGAAGATGGAAAGAGAGTGCACCACCATGATCCATCTACAGCATTCAATGCCAAGACACCAGAAAAAGAAGAAATATGAATTCTTAGCAGTATTTTTTAGGTGAAACAGCCAGTCTGCCTTTTGTGTACTCAGTTTTTTACATGCAAAATGGATCAGAACTTACCATATCTTCTGGTGTACTAACGGCAGTACCAGAGGTGCTTGATGCTGTGGCTGTGGAAACTACACTACCAGCTACCATACTTGCTCCTGATGGCACAGGACTACCATATTGTTGTGATGATGCCCCATAACCTGCTGCTTGTTGCTGTGGGGAATTCGCCTGCCAGTATTGTTGCTGAAAGCAAGCAAGATAAACAGTTAGACATCACTCAATTCATTTTATACAATTTACTGTGAACAAATCAAACCATTCCTTCTAACCTAAAGTTACCTTTGTGATGAAATAGGATTAGGGTTTTCAATTCCATAAGCCCATTTTTGTTCTACTTGCAACTTTAGACAATGATCAAAAATTTAACCTTGTGCTATCTATATTAAATTTTTTTTTAAAAAATGAAAATCTTTGATCACTACCATGAGCTGTGTTTGGAGATGCTATTTCAATCAAAAGCCCTTTGATTAAATAAATACTAATAGCATGACACAAAAAATGGACTTTTCACCATCTACCAGTAATTCTTTGGAAAAAACCTTCTACATTTGAGAGCATGAACTGATAGGGTGACAAAAGAACTGGCTCTTTCAAAGTTTGGATTAATTTGACCCTAAAGATCACTGAGGACAAATCCACTTAGTGGTGTAAATCAAATTTAAGTCATTTACTCTAAACACTGATCTATGCTGCCACCATGCTTGTAGTTTAATTAAACTGCAGGAAAAAGATGACTACAAAATATTGAAATATATTAAGGAAGGCTTTCAAAGGCAATTGAAATTCAGTGGGAGGATTAAAATTAAACAAGAAAAAAAGGAAGTCATGAAAATAAAGTGTTTTTGTAAGTTTAACTCCCAAAAAATTAATAACCAATAGGTTTACAGCCATTTTCATTTACACCAGTGTTGAAACAACAAGCACTATTCCGAGGCTGTACTCGGTTTCTGGTGGACATCAATCAAACTTTATATCGGATCTTGTCAGCCACTGCTTTAAACAAAAGGCTTTTGATTGACCTCCACCAAAATACAAGTATGACATTTGAAACAAACTGCACATGTAAATGAAAACAGCTTTCAAGAACCATGGAATTCTATAGCAACCCATGTAAAAGATTAAAAAACAGAGAACATTTGATGTTTACCCCATATTGCTGGTTTTCATTTGCATTGAAAGGCACAGGTCCTCCAGAAGAGACAGCTTTGTTATGAAGCACGGAAGCTGAAACAATCTGTGCTGAAGACATTGAAGCCATTGTTTGGAGAGCTTTATCTCGGGCCGCTTGATCCTGGAATGATACCACCTATGTTACGTTACGAACAACATAACGAATTTCAAACAACAACACATTAAACACTCCATTCAATAGATTAGGCTTTTGTGTAAACTTTGATTGTCCATTAGGGAAATTAAGTATTTAATATGATCTTGAAAGAAATTTAGGTTAAGTTATACCACATAAATATTTGCAAGTACATAAAGACTCAAAAACGTACTCTGGATAAAATGTTAAGAGAGTAGTTTTGCAAGGTCGTAGACTGGGATCATAAAGCTTACTGGCTTACACTATTCTTAAAATATGCTACTGCATCCAAGGAGCACTATAAAATTCTTATACTATGAATCAAAAGATCCAATAAAATTTTTAAAAAAATTATTGAAGTGTGTTAAAAAGTTTGAAATATTTATGTTTATTGCATTATGTTATAATCAGTATGAATTGTAAGGAGTGGAGTTTTTTCCAAGCAAAAGCACAGTCAGGAGTGAGGTTGACCTAGTGGTTATCACCCATGCCTCCCAACACTACGCACCCCAGTTCGAATCCTGGGGTTCACATGTGGACTGAGATTTGTCAATCTCAATCTGACTTGATGAATGTAACTTTCGGCATACAATTTAGTAAAAAAGCTAACTGTAAAAGAAAACGTTTCGTTGCCATCCCGGCAACATCATCAGGTCAATCTGACTTTGAGGGTTTTCTCCAGGATCTCTGGTTTTCCTCCCTCCTTAGAATCAACTTTCACACCAAAATCTGTGCCGTCAACTGCTTAAACATTAACCTCTGGCTAGGGAGATTGGGCAACCAATCCCTGCATGTAAAGATGTTAAATAATTTAGTATTTATTTATTTTCTTTATTTTTACACCAAAGTTACTGGTGCTCTGAAAAATGGCCAAAAACAACAACACTCAAAATTCCAGCTCCTTACACTATTTATTTGAGTATTAATAATTTAAAAGTTTTACCCAAAGAAAAATGTACAAGTGGGGGAATCAATTTTACTGAATTATATCAAATGTAATGAAAATGGTGAAAATGATTAATTCAAAAGAGTCTGCCAGCACATTAAAAGAAAAAGATAATGCAGAAATACAAGATAAAAAAGTAGTACATTTTTTTGCAAATACAAAGTGAAGCATAGATATCAATTGAGACATGAACTAACCTTTTTAGTTATTGTATTAAATTTTCAAAACAAAAATCGTAAAAATTGCATTACAATGATTGCTTTTCTTGTTTAAAATTTAGATATCAAAAAGGAAGAAGAAATAGTGTTACAAAATAGTAATAATTGTCTCTGTACAATAACTTCATTTGTGTCCCAATGCTTTAAGCTGTAAGACTAGAGGTAAGATTACTATTTCATTTAAAGGCTGACTTTTGTTGATAAAAATGGAAACCTTTGAGCCCTCAGAGTCAATAGAGATCAGCAAAATTTCAGCCCACACGCATGACTCGTGATTCAAACCTGGGTCACAGGTTGGAGTCGAGTTCTAACCACTGAACAATCCTAACTAGTCAATATTTTTATCAGCTACATTTGATATTATGCACTGTGCTTCTACTGTACAAGCTATTCAGGTAAAGTTTGCCTCTATTTTAGGACCTAAAGATGTATAAAACCCCACACAAAGTCCCTGGCTTCCTTTTTGAGCAACTGCTTTTATGACCTTGTGACCCCACTTGCTGATAAATCAATAAAACACAAACCTTTAAATGGCCTTGTATTTCACGAGCCTTTTTTCTTGCTAACACTTGCATATGGCTGGAAACCTATGGGCCACACACAAGCGTTAATACATAAATATGCTGTAACTACAAACCTTCAGTTTGCCCTGAACATCCTTTGCAGTTTTCCTTGCTAACACTTGCATATGGCTTGAAACCTAAAGTATTAAGGTACCACGAGTTGGTTGTATTTTAAACATTTATGACTGCTTTCTTTTATTAAAACAAAATTAAAATAATTTTATTTACTCATGTTTTAATTTCAAGTTGATTTGGATTAGCATCAGTTCAACATACTGTAATTAAAAAACTTTTAATGGAACTTAAAATCAAAACAAAAAAACTTAACTTAAATATCTCTGATATTGATTCATAACTCTAGGTTCTTAATGGGCCTTAGATTTTAAATATAAAGTGGTCAAACTTTTTGAAGATTCTCAACCACTGAATTTAGTAAAATATGCCTTAAGAAGGTTACTTAGTATGTTTTAGATTATCACTATCTAAAATTGCTTATAACTAAGCCTTATTTTTAGTACTAAATGTTGTTTTCACAAAAAAACTTAATTCAAGAATGCTAAATGATTAATAATCTTGCAAATTTTTCATTTTTAATCGTTATCAAATTACCCAACTTTTGGCAGACTAAACTGTATTTTGATTTACAATATATTTTCTAAGCCACAATTTCAGTTGATATTCATGAAAAGAAAAAACAACACTTAAGTTAAATAATTAAAGTATATCATTTTTTTTAAAAAAATGAACATGTTTATAAATATATATTTTAAATAACTTGTTCAATAATCTTCGCTATCTCCAAAACAAGACTTTACACATTTTACTGCTGACATTTGAAAACAATAGCAATTTATGATTTGGGCCTTAACTATACTTAGTGGTTAAAAATGTCTGGCATTTATAACTGCCTAGACAGTTCAAATAACTTACATGACAAAGACCTTATAAGGAAGTGCTCTGCAATGTTTTTTTTGTAGCTTACTGAAGAAAAATGTGCAGAATTATTCTGCACATTCCTTAGGGGATAAATTTACAAAACTCATTAAAATGTTAAATATAACCACATATATTTGTAACCACACGTAAACAGTATACTTGGATACAAAAGCAGAATGTTGTCCTTTTAAAATAAACATGATTTTAAACTTTTTGAGCAAATGACCTCGATAAAACGTAACACAACAAAACAAAAATTGATCTTTTGCCATTTGTAGAAAATACTTAAGTTATCTTTAAGACAAAGATAATAAACTAGTTCATGTCTTGCTGTCACAAGTTAACGTAATATAATATGACTTGTTGAGAATCAAACACGAAAGTACTTATAATCATGTTTTTAGTGTAAGTACTGGTAAGTTCTTACAGACAACCCACAATAACATATTTCTCAGCATATGTAAATTATCCAAAATTTATTATGTTAACCACAAATTTTCAGCTTCTTAGTTCATTTTAAATTTAACAAAAGGGAATTTGAGTTGATCTTGTCATCTTGCAAATCAAGGGTTAACAAAGAAGTCAGACAATAGTGAAACCAAATTCATAATAAATGCCATACTGTGACACATATGGTTATTTGGTTCTAAAGTCTTAAATGTTGCATAAAACAAAGAGGATATTTAATCCCCTACAGTAGTTTAAAGAAGAAACCCAACTTAAACATTAAAGATTAAAAAGGAATGCAGCTACAGCAATTCAAAACAGATTTCAAAGCTTCTGCACAAAGAAAGCTGTTTTAATCAGTATCAATATAAAGTAACTTGCATTTCATGCAATTATCAAAATAAATCTTAGAGTTTTAATTTTGTTCTTTGTTTATCAAAATAGATAATAAATACAGTTCTAATGAGGATAAAAAATAGCTGCCAAAACTATTAAAACATTTTTGTGTGAAAAACTTTTGTTTGTTGAAAGAAAACACCAACTAAAAAACTTTAATACTGTGTGACATATTCTTGGCTCTACAGAAAAAGTTAACCTAACATTTTTACACACAGTAAACAAATTATGCAAAATTTTATTTATAAGTTGTTATTGTATATTAATAAGAGTTTATAGGGAAATGGCAAACTAAGAATATATGCAATCAGATAGGGTAACTGTGAGATTGCCCTTAGCCTTTCAGCTATAAATTTATCTATTATACAGTGGTTACTTTATTCTACACTAAATACTACAGATGATATGTCAATAAAACTCTATTAATTATACTAGATGTATCTGCCTAAAAATTCCTGGTAACACTTCAAATTAAACTCTGTTTAGTAAATTCTCCTCAAATTTTAACAAACTATAACTAACATTCTCAGTTTATAAGTATTAATCAAACCAACAATTAAAACGCAACTTTTTCATTCTATATATTGGACATTTTATAAAAATATTTATAAAGTATCTAATACAAATAGTTATACAGATTTACAAATTTCCCAAGGCTGTAACAAAAAGCCCCACACTAGTTAAAATTTGAAGGTCAACAGGGGCTAAAAAATCCAAGTACATTTTGAAACATGCCACAGACTTGCTCCTCTGTGATGGAATAAAGCATGACATAACCCAATGTAAGAGCTACATACTCACATGTCTGACAATTATGATTACATCGAACCTAACATTACCAAAATGTAGAAAACTTACTTGTTTTCTGGTCCGTGTTTTGCCTGTTCTTAGTTTGATATACCGAGCAATCAGTTCATTACGACCTGCAAAACAGGAGAAATGTTGATAACTAGGTATTGCATACTCTTTGAAAATGATAACATGTTAGGTTAGACTAAAAGTCAGACAAAAATAAAAAATGATATTTTAATTTAGTAAATTCTATGAGTTTAAACATTAAAATCTAATTATCACTGAGTAATTTTATGATTGTCTGATTGTCTTTTGCAGACAGAATTTGCATGGCAGAACTCGTATGAAACACATTGGAACAGAAAGTTTTCTACCTGTGTGATACACAACATAAATATTTTTCCTCAAGTTATGAGGGGCAAAACACTGAGTGTAAATAAATTACTTTGCACTTTTTAAAATTATCTGAAAATATTTTCTTAAAGAATGTAAGAATGAGGAAGTGCTATTGTCACATGTAAAGAATGTTTCAGAAAATATGAAACCATTTACTTCCTTTCATTTAAAAAGCATCTGAAACTTCCTTCAGTCGCACCTTAGTTTTATAGTCACAATCTATAACTTTAAACAAAAAAAAGACAATCAAAAAATTATTATAAATTCTTCTTAACTCATTAATGGGTACCTCTGACTAAATTTCTCACAAAAAAAGCCAAAAAATTCCAAGAACAGAGTTGCATAACGACATGTGGTTCCTTGTATTTATCTTTTTTTACAATTTTATTACAGAATAAACCATTTTCAAACCAGCTTTTAAATTCTCACTTGCTTAAAAAAGGTGAGGTTTAGTGTTTTTGATCGAAATTGAATATTTTGACTAAGATTTTGAACAGAAGAAACTTTCCCCTTTATGTTAAAAAATAAAGGTAAAAATCTTATTGATATATTAAAACTGCATATTTTTGAAGATTTAGTTCATCATCAGGGTCAAAACTTCCCCCTCAGTTTCCTAAAATTTAAATTGGTGAGCACAAACACTCAGAATACTTTTAAATAAGGTATAATTAAAAATCAGAATCAGTAAAAAAAGAAAAGCAACAACAGAATTTTCTTTTAATAATAGAAAAGCTCCATCTTGTTTTTAGTTAAAATTTAATCTTCCACTATTTATTCCCATGGTGAAATTTTGCTTTCATAATCAAACAATGCTGATTGCTTTTTCATAAATTTGTTTCATTTTCTAACTTGACTATAAGTTTTACAACGATCACTTCACACGAAAACTTAATTCAAGAAGCATATTTTTATTAGACTAAGCTTTTTCTTTCTTAGTTTAAACTGCACAAGTTTAACCGACCCATAAAAATGATTTGTATCATAACTTTCCTAAGCATATTCCGATGAACGTTTGAGTAATTCAAAAATTATTTTTGCGAGAATCTTCAATAAATCTTCTAGTTATTGCTTCCTACTTGAAACTATTTAAAAATCTATAGATTTTACAGATTTTATGTTTGTATTTCTTATACAATCAGATTGAAACACAAAAGACATCTGGAATCAAAGAAAGTGAATGAATAAAGCTCACAATATACTATGGCAACTGGCATTAAATAAACAGTTGCAGACACAAAAAAACTCTTGTTAAAATTTCAACGAGAAATGGGACAAAGAAAATTTCTGAATGATTAATTGCACAAATAAAAATTACGCTCCTACAATTAATTCGAAAAAAATCACAGATATCCCGCAAAAGATTTCAAAGAATTTAAAGATCTGCTGGCACTTTCACTCTTTACTAATGTTTGAAAATAGTTCTTGATTGTATTCATAAGGGTTTGCGTTTTTCAACAAGGCATGTGGCATACAAAATTAGCTTTGTGTTTTTTGTAATTTTGAAACAACACAAAAAGCTTTGAATTCCTCTCGTAAAATTTAGATACAAACACAAAAAGCTATTTCTGATTATAAGGACTTATATCTGAAAATCCCTCGATGATGCAACTGATGAAGACAAGATAATTCCTAGGAAGATTTGAACTTCAGCAACGCGCCGAAAATAACGAAGGGATTATTCTCAGAACTCGAGACTTCGACAGCAGAGAGGATTTCGTGTCGCTGCGAGTTGCGAAAAAGACACACATTTTAATAATATATCGGTGCGGATGCTAACAAACATCGCTTCATCGATAAATCAGTTGATCATGTAAGCATTATTCTTCACCTGTTTGTGTGGTAAAGGGGTTAATGCGAAGACATAGCGAGCATTCTTGAAACAATTGGCCAGTTGTACGTGATGCGTTGTCTGTGGAATTCATTGTGCTCTTGGTGTGCTAGGATCTCGATATGCATAGCCATCGTGGATTTATGACAATTCATTCGGTACTGCACAAATCAACCAGTTGAAAGGAAATACAACTGCTTGAACGAATTAAGTTAAATTTTATTGAAGTTGCTTAAGATCGACGAAATTATTTTGAAGAGATCTCGTTATGGGACTCGGACGCGTAGTGTTATGAAATGTGCATTCAACAGCTTCGCTACATAAACAGAAGCCATCGACTGCGCGTTTCAAACAAGGACCAGTAAAATAGACATGGTAAGTTTTTCTTTGAAAGGCCTTTATGTTTATCTATAAATTTGCTTGTGATTAAATCGAAGCTCTTTGGATTAAGTGCGTTTTAAAATTGAGTTCTAAAGATGCTGCTTTCCGGGTTAAGTTAGACAAAGGATGCCACGTGCCATCGAAGAAAAATCTCAAAAACTAAAAAAAAGTTCTTACCGTACATTTTGCCCTCATCTGAAAGAATAATTTTTCGTCTTCCACAAGGAGGATAAATGGCCAAAGCTTCTTGGAAAGACTGTTCTATGTCCGGTGACCAAACTCCTTCGGCATCATTCGCCATATCGGCTGGCGACTTGTCCTTCATATCTTCAGAATTTTCGCCCATATTGAATTTATTACTCAAAGTATTGGTCGACTTAGAGTCGATTCCAGCTAAATGCTTCGTAAACAGCTGGACTTGGGCAAGGTATTCTACTCTTAGCTCACACACAGACTTCTCTATGTCTTCTTGATCACTCTAAGTTCCGGAAGCACAACTTTAGAAAAATGAGAAAAATTCGAACGATTCACGATTTCAACGAAACAGTTTGGCGGGGAAATTCTCAAGCAAACAAAATCGAAATTCAATAATTTCTTACCGTTGACTCCTGCGAAAATAATCTTCTGAAAAAAATCAATGCTCCAATAGGGAAAAAATTCACGTTGATCTAAACTGTGGCAGCAAATGGAACTCGAGATTTAGGTTATGTGAACTCGGGGGTGAATAAAGAATGCGAGGAATGAAAGAAACTATGCTCGGCGCGCCCACAAAAGGTCTTCGCCATTAGTCCTTAGAGGGGGGTTAATGGCATTTACTTATCGTAACCCTGTGACCTGAGAAGAATTCAAACATTGCAAAGTTCTTTGTATCCAAATATGGCAAAATTTAATCTCTATGTGTAATGAGAATCTCTTTTACAGTAACGTTAGATTAAATTTTTCTTCAGTCACGGCTTAAAATTAACAATTGCGCCGTTGTGAGATTTCTGTAGGCAACATGTGTAACAACTGGTTTGATCAAAAAGTATATTCTTTTAACAGACCATCATCGGTTCTTACTTAATATGGAATAAATTATCTTCACGACTTGTTTCGCTTTTAAAACTACTCGTATTTATCAATCTTTTAGAATAACTCCGTGTTCATATATAAATTCTTTCAAGTTGAAATTAAAAAGAAGCTCTCAGAAAGAAAATAGGTATTTTAAGTAATTTACCTTACTTTTCTAGTTTTCTTTTGGCAGTTGTAAAAAATATTCAGAACGAGACAAAACACAAAAATCTTTTTCAGTTTCTTTTTAAATTAAAAACTCGCAAAATTGATATACGTGGAATTCAAACAAAACTTTGGGTTAAATTCATAGCTGTTCAACTTCTTTTTAATGTTAGCATTTGCCTGAACACATTTTGTTTAAACAGTAGAAAATATTCCCTTGGCTGTTAACTTGCGTAGAAAAAACCGGGTTTTTTTTCGTGGTTGGATGGTTAAAATTGTTGTCTTCCATCTGTTTCGTATTTCAGGACTTTAAAACATTACAAAGTAGATTGTTTATGTTTGACGTATTTGATATATTAATAACTTAGTGTAACTCCAGAGAAAACTTCTTGATACTGGACAGTTCCTTTCACAAGCCCAAACAGATCAAAACGCCATCGTACATTTTGGTTGCTTTTGTAAGTTTTTTGAAACAATTGATTGTGCTTTGATAGCAACTTTTGTTCATAGCTAAATGCTCTTACTATACCTTACATTTATTGAAACTTCTCGAGCTTTTATTTTTCTTCACGATGTATTTTATTTTATGTAGTCGGGTGTAACCAAGGAAACCCTAAAAGACCCGAAGAAATTTCTGTCAACTTTAAAATTCAACAGTGAAACAAAAAGATTAAATTATGAATACTGATATAAATTTTGGGTTGACGTATTATTCTTATACATTCTGGGATTTTGCCTAGTTATAAAAAATCAAATGACTGCTGAATTTTGACTGGGAATCAGCTCGATTGTCTGGCATCTCGATTTTCCGAGCCAAAACAGTATACCCCATTTAAATTAAAGCTTGGATAAAAGGCTTCAAAATCTTTAACTTTTTCCTGTTCTAAATGATATCGATGAACGTCAGTTGAACTGTACTTAATTTATATTTAGTAACTGTTGTATTATTTGATGGGAACGTTACGTATATATATATCTCGGAAGAGTTTTGTCTTGGTATGATATTTTCCTGTTCGTGCGTGCGGTGTAGAGATCAGAACACCTTCACATGTTATCCGTTTTCGGTCGTTTTCTAAACAGAAACATTACTCGGCAAAAAAAGACTTGAAAAAAAACTGAGTTATTTATGGCCCAACATTATTTTAATTGTTATGTTTTTCTAAAAATTTAGACAGTTCGATGTTGCAAGAAATTGGCAAATTGGGCAATGTCGCCCGAGTGGTTTTGTTCTCAGCCAAATATCAATAATTTCTGTCTTGTGAGGCTAAACAACTTCTATATTTTGTTTGATTTGTTCAACTATCTCAATTAACTGTTTGTATACACCAAGCTTAGCAGTCTAACTATTTACACGGAACTTTAACCAATTCAACAGAGACTAAAGTCTTTTACCCAGAGACAAAACCAACAAAGTTTGCGAAAACACACAACATAATAAAAACTGAGCTTATTTTTTTCTTAGAGATTTATTAAATGTATATATTGGTCGAGTGTTTGGTAACATTATGCAAACAAGCTGAAGATTTTTGAGAGGTTTTGAAGGACTCTTATAATTTTCAAAAAAAGAAAGGAAACACATTTAAGATTTCGTCATTTGAAGTAGCTATATTTATCATAGATATATATACTGCAATATTGCAATATTGATCCCTTTCAAAGCTTACTCATTTCAAATCTGTTAATGAGTGTTATCTTTTTTTTCATGATTGTGTGGTATCAGGTTTGTATAAACTAATAAATCTGTGTTTTTATTATTGATAATTAAAAATTTGTTTTATCATGCGAGAAATACTTGCAACTGCTAGTCTTGTTAAACAGTATAATTGAGCAAAAACTATAAAAAATTTTAAAGGTTTTTTTATTCTTTTTAGGTCATATGAACAATAAAATTTATTCTTGGTGAGAAGTCATATACAGTTTAAGAAATTCAGAAAGTAAATGAAATAATATTATTTTAAAAGCGTTCTTAATTCAGACCAGTTTACTATTGTAAACTAGTTTGCTCGAAGTATTCTAGTTAACAACATCAACTGTACATTCACGCTTTCATTTGCAACCTTCGACTTTTGGGGATTTAATAAATCGTAGATGACTTAAGATTAAATTCATTGTTCTTGTTGCTAAAGGGGACAACAAAAACCCCGTTCACAACGTTAACAGTTTCTTGTTTAATGTAATTTTGGAAAATATAAAGTGAACTTTACAAGATAATTTTTTACAGTTACGTTTTCATCAAATGACAATTTTCATGTAAGTTCTGCGCCTTTCGCGTCAGTATATCACTTAAAACGGCTTGTCATATACATTCACAAACACACTCTTTTTTAAAATAGTTAAGTTTTTTAAATAGCGTTGAATTTTTTAGCCGCAAGTATTCTTTTATATCAATACGAGTACTGGTTAAAATTCGTTTATTTTATCCAATGGTAAAAACTAACAGCAAACAAGCTCTATTATTCAGCTTCTTACACTGGCCGGCAAGATATAATTGTAATAGATATAAAAATATTTCAAAATAAAACTGCACATGTCGGCACCGCATCATTTTAATGATGATGACACTTCAAAGATACAAAGATACACGAAGTCTACCATTCGATGATTACATAACTTCATTTTTTTCTGTAGCAAAGTAATTTCTTCGTTGCCAACACGCGGATGTACATTAACAGTTAAACATTATGTTACATGGCAACATTCTAAAAGTTGGAATTTTTATTTTAGTTCTTTGATTTCATCTTTCGCGTTAGTTTAATTAGTTATCTATTGCCAATCAGCGTCTTTTGTTCTACAGCTCTTTTAGTTTTATTGTGTATCTTATTTATCCTCAACACGCGGTCTTTGTGTTTGCAGTTCTACGAGTTGAAATGCAATCATACTTTGTGCCTCTCTCTCTCTTGTAATTAGCTTAAACCACTACTACTACTAGAACTATACTAGTACTAGTACTACTACTATTATTACTAAATTACTACTACTATACTAGAACTATAGTAGTACTATACTACTATTATTACTAAGTACTGCTTCTAGTACTGATACTATCACTACTACTACTACTATTACTACTTCTACTAGAACTATACTAGTGCTACTACTATTATTACTAAGTATTGCTACTACTACTACTAGTTAAACAATTTTTGCATCTCTCAGGAAATAAGTAAAAAGAATACGAATTCATATGGCTTCTTAATGCTCGACCTCCTGAAAATTTGTTGCTCTCAGCGTGTTAGTAACCCTAAACACTTCACAGAAGATAGTATAACTGACTTTATCTCCACACTAACTAACAAGTACAAAGAATTCTGGAAGAATAAGATTGGAACTTCACCTAAATTAGATTTTTATAGAAATTTTAAGCATGACTACAAAGCAGAAGATTATCTTGATTTAACTCCTGTAATAAGTACAAAACGTGATTAT
>JAOEHV020026891.1:16954-32666 GCA_025447995.2 Isaurus tuberculatus | reverse complement strand
ATAAGGTAAAAAAGTTCGTTTTAGGAAAATATGAAAAAATGGAACCCCCCTATGAAAAATCCTGGATCCGCTACTGACAATGAAAAGGTTTTTTTTTTGCTCACACCTTTGATTATCCAACATTTCATCGCAGTTGATTCCAGCTTCCTTTCCTCCTTCCTCCTCAGAAACCATGTCTCGGCTCCGTGTAGCAGCGCTGGACGAATGACTGTTTCATAGACTTTCATTTTCAGCCTCCTTGGTATTCCCTAAGGTCCTGGTATTTGTAGTTTCCGTCCGTTACTTTCCGTAGACATATAAAAGCTGTAAAAAACAAATTGTCCTATTAAACCTGGTGAAGACTGGTATTGGCCAGTTGAAATATCGTCAACTATTGTTGCATCCACGTTGTTTGATCAGTCCTTGCTGAAGTCTCTTTTTAGCACGATATTTTATTTATTTATTTCGACAGATCACGATCTTTTTAGTGATACAACGTATAGGCAAAAAATTTTTAGCCTATTTTTCAAGGCCGAAACAGCTGTCCTCCTTGGCTGCTAACATTCAGGCTCAACATTTACTATGGTAGTTTTTTCTGGGAAATGCGCACTACTAACAACGCTTTAGTGCCCATATCACGAATTCCCCGAGCGATTTGAGTTAAGTTTTAGATATTTTGTGCGCTATGCCATAAACACATTTTTACAACTATAACATCCTTTGCTTAAGAGGCTGAAAAAATGACAGACATTTAAGGACATGCTAAGAACACACCCGAAGTTGATAATGAGCGAAGAAAATCATCAAAATGTTTGTCAACTCTGTAGTGTTGGTCAGTACAACATTGCTTGATTTTACAAGTATAATTTGCAGTTACGATTAGTTAAGGCAAACCTAACGACTCGCATTTTCTTCGGCAATTAAAATTCCGCTGAACAAGTAAAATCCAGTACTCAAAAAACAAATTAAAAACATTTAAGGTTCAAGTCTTCAAAATATTTCGGAACTTCAGCCTCGTTCAAAAAAGTTGACCTTGTAATGACAAAGAATTTGAGTGTGTAAGGAGAGCCTTGTTTCCAGGGCTTCTTCCTTTCCGCCCGAACCTCAAGCCAAGGGTAAAGCCTGGGAACGAGGTTGCGACTACGGGAAACAAGTTTGACAAAAAAAAATTGCCATTTTTTTTTACAGGAATATTTAATACTAGTAAAACTTTCTAATGAAAAAAAAAAACCTCTTTCGATGCAGATCTTAATTATAAAACTTGAATGTTCTATTTAATTTTTTCAATGAGAACAAAGCTACCGTCACAGCCACAGTTATAATCAGTGTTGCTATTATAAATTCAGGATTAACGACAAAAGCGCAAAGGCTCTTATTATTTCTTGTTATTACTGTTATTGATTATCGTAAAACATATTTAATGCACGCTTTTTTATATAAGAACAACTTTATAAGAACGAGGCTCAGATTGGCCGAAAATTAAGAACAATTTAAAAACAAGCTCAGGCTGAGGCTGAAAAAAGTGAAAATGTTTCTAGTTGACTTTACTTAATCTTGTAATTTATGTTCGCAATGTAGTAAAAACACAAACAGAAGCACAGAAAAAAGAATAAATTAAGAACCAATTGAAGCTGAAGCAGCCAAAAAATTAAGAACAATGACCCTCGGCAAAATTTACTGGTTCTTATAAAAAAAGCGTGTATTTGGTTCTTATAAAAAAGCATGTATTTATGTTTCAGACATGTTTGTTGTATGATGTTTGATGTGATATACTTTTTTGAGCTAAAAGTAAAAGATAATATTGTGCCTGGCTTTCTCTCTTACTGCGCAAAACGTCTGTAAAATCCAGCACTAGGTTGGATGAACTTTCAGGGTTGCGGGGAAAACTTATGCGACTTTGTCAATTTTTAAATTCAAACGATTTTGTCTTTTGATGACTCAGTGAGTAACCGTTGATCCCTAAATGAAAGAAGAATTTAATTCAAATTTTAATTTTATATAATTAGAAACAGCACCACGGCTCCGAAAATGAAAAAAATTAAGTTAATATTTTTTCTATACAGATAGATTTTTAAATATAGTTATTACCATAAAGTATATTGTGTGCTCACTAGTCATGATTGCTTTGGTCCAAGCTCAGCTCAATTTGCTGATACAAACGCGTCTCGTCCTCGGTCTGGCATATTTTCCGACAACTTGAATCGTTATAAAACTGAAATAACAGAAGTCAAAGCTCTAAGCTAAGATAAAAAATGGAATCTGAAACCAAGAAGAAAAGATCTCTGCATTCGTATTTAAATTGGTTTTAGAAATAATTATCTTATAATCGTTATCGCAATTTCGAAATCCTGTTATTAAGGAAGGTGTCCGAGCTTTTATGAGAGTTAGCTAAAGAAACGCCAGTTTAGCTCACATTATGATTCTATCGCGCTTGAGTCGAACGAAATCGATCGCTTTTGTTAGTTTGTTTATACCGAGAAGATTATTTCTCTTTTCAAAGTTGCCGTTAATTTTTACGCAAGGGAAGAACATGCTCTGTAATATCAAAGATTTGACAAGACAAATAATCCACGGGGAGCAAATTAGTGTAAAGTCAAACTTGCACAACGTTTCAAAAGAGAGACATGAATTTTTTATTCATCAGAGTGTGCAACATCTCATTACGAACCTTTGAAGACTATTTCAACGTTTGTGAAAGTTCTAATTTCACCAACAACTTGATCTTAAAGATCTTGATATAATAAATCTTAAAGAAGTTTAAAAAGCATTGACCGATTGACATCTCTTAGAATCAATTTAAACTTTGCTTGACAAAATAAAGTGCAATTAAAATTAATGACCTTCTTTCAAACTACTTCAGTTACCTTTTGTGTCTCAAAACAAATTTCTGCAACATAGGTTATCCCGCTGTGTTTTCTCGTTTAAGCCCTAATTAAAAGTATATTTCAAGGGAAATGTCCGTTGCAAACTAATGTTTTTATAAGAATCATTGTTGGTGTCACGACTAAGATATTCTTCGAACAATACAAACCTAGTTGTTTCTGTCACTTTTGTTAATTTTTCAAATTTATATTTATCAAGCTCTAACTGAAAAAACCCTAAAAAACGTGCCATAGTTTCGGATCAATTACCTTAAATTTACAATTATAATGTGTAGCAGAAGCGTAGGATTAAATCCAATTTGTTAGAAAATTTGTATTTGAACATGCAATTAACTAAAATATATTACCAAACTTGGTATCCACGTTTTACTTGCCCGAGTAAGTAAAAAAATATATTTTAAAAACAGTTTAGCGTTTGCCTAATCAATTTTGTTTTTCTTCCTTCTACTTTTTAACGAACATGGTAATCAACATGTCTAAAAGATGCAGTTTGGCTGTTTTGTGTTAGCTCTTTATTGCAGAACAAAGTTCTCCCTTACGTCTGCGAGCGAACTACCCGTTCCAAGCTTTATGCTTTTTAGTTTCAAAATGAATTTGTTGAATCAATTAACACTCAATTTAAAGTTCATCCGTCAGTGTTCCATGTTATTATATGAAGTAAAACACATAAATCCTTTAGCTTGGTATCTGGCAAAATAAACTTGAAATAAAATTGATGACAAAAGTAGCAAATCTTTAACTCATGCTCACAACAAATTCTTGTACATCTGGTCTTTATTGTGGGTCTACAGAATATTACCAATAGACCATAGAGTTTAAATTAACTTTTAACATTTAACAGTTTGTTAGCACGCTAACCTACTGAGCAATTTTATTTCGTGTTTTATTACACTTTCTAAATAAACATCCCCACGAGAACTAACCGAGAGCCAACTGCGATTTATGTCTTTGCCGGTGAGAAAGTCAAAAGAAACAAGTTTGCAAGTTTGCTAAGTTCCTTTTTTGAAGAATAGTCGTATTTTAACTTACACTCAAGGAGATATTAGAATATTGAAAGTTTTTTTTTAAGTTAGTAGAAATTGTCCCGGTATGTAGTCGCTGCTTCACAATATGTAATTCGCATTGTTTTGTTCCTGATAGAGAGAGAGAAAAACAGCACACAGATGTGCCCTCGTCACGTGTGTTCGACCAAACTTGAGAATCATTCTTTAACTCAGCTGCTTCCACAGAAAGTTTAAAAACACTAAAAATTAATGAAAAATGTATACAAGCTAACACAATACTGCGAAGAGACTTCTTGATAATAGCATTAGGCATTGGGTAATTCTTCAAGAGATTCTACCAACGCTTTCTAATTCACATGGGGTAGGCTACATAACATGCCTGACCGTTTTAGCTTGTATATCTCCGTTTGTTTTCAGTATGAATAAATTAAGGTTCTTTTATATCGAAAACAAGTGTCGATGGTGGATATGTTATAGTACATATGCCAGCACGATCAAGTGTTCTAAAGGAAATCAACTAGACACAGCAACGGGCTGTGACTCCAGAAAACGTTGTTTGTCCACGCCCAGGGTGCCATATTCTTCTTTAATTTCTTAATTCTGTCAACTAACTATTTTTTTTTCATTTAAAAATTATCTATTACTGTTAAAAGTTTTGCATCTAAATACCTCGATTACTAAAAAAGGAGTATACATTTGCAGTCAGTCGTGATTTTTGGTCATGATTGATTTCTATTTGTACATTAAATGGAAGCCAGGCAAGTTGAATATATTACAAAAATAAATAGGTAAAAAACGATTAAAAAGTATTAAAACTTTTAAATAAACCAGTGAATCGCGTCATGCTGTGACACAAAAAGGCTTCAAATATGGCTTGTTACAAAAGAAATTGATAATTGCTTCTTTTAAACATAAAAGGTTTCTTAAAAGAGAGCACGTTGACTTAAAACTCGATTCTTAAAGCTTAAACATCAAAATCGATTTTATTAATTTTTTCGAGTTATGTTTTTACACTTGTCGTGAGCGGGTGAAATCGGCGTGCTTTATCGATTGAAGATTATGAAAAGATTATTAGGAGTTTTCGACATTTAAATAAATTATTTGAATAGGGCATATATTAAACAAAGCAACAAAGCCAAATTTAACTGGTTAGTCATAATTACAATTTCTTTGACTGAAAAGAGGTTAAATTTTTACCAATCATTATCAAGTTGTACCTTATTTATCTTTTACAATCGCCAATTTATTGGCTTAAAGTCCTAATTGAGAATGAACGCTTAATGGACTGAAACCTTTGAGATAAAACTTAAAGCTCTTCAATTGTTGACTATCGAACGTTTTTCATTTGTGAGACAACATAAAAAAACTTGATTGAAAACTCGTAAAAAACTTAATGAAAGCATTTCATTTTTATGCATTATTTGTTTGTTTTTCGCAATGCAGAAAACCAACGATCGAAAACAACGAAGCAAATAATAAGTATCTCAATGAAGTCTCTAGATCTCTCATTTGTAATGGCACACTCACTTTCGAGACACGACTTTGCTTCGTTTAATCGAAATCTGTCCAAAGCTATTTGTTTTGACGACTTTGATAATGACAGAGTAAATATTATAAGCCGAAGAAATTACATGATAAATTATTTGATAGAAAAAACGTTATTACTTTTTTTTAGCGGGATTCATTTTATAAACCCCTTACCAGCATTGTATTAAACTGAAAGAAAGCTCATTGTCTTTAAATTTACTACGCAGTCTTTGCCGAAATCCTCTAAAAAAAAACATTTTAAAAGCCAAAGTGCTAATGAGAAATACAACAAGTTGCAAACACACACCAGTCCGAACTGGCTCTTCTGTTTGCCCTGGCACAAAGGCATAATTTGTAAATCCTAAAACATCTGTTTTCGTTCATAAATAACTTTCTTTGCGCGCGCGCCCTTGTTTAAAAACAAGCCGAATGTTTTTGCTCTTTTATCAGCTAAAAAATACTTGAGAGAGAGACTTAAAACGGCTTCGTTTCAAGTTGCTATGTGTTGATTTATTTTTAAATAAAAGAGAATGCACTTGCAACCGCCCTTGAAACTCGTAATGGCCAGGAGTATCTCTGAAACACTCTTTAATGACTTCGCAGCGGTTTGTAGAAAAACTTTGGCGCCTCTGAAAACAAACAAAACTTACGAAACTTTAAAATTTTTCTTCGCAGTCTCTCTGGTTTTTACTTGCTAAAAATACCAGCAGAAAGAAGGCTTCGTCTTTTACGTTTAACACTCCCAAGTTTTAATGGATTTACGAGAAAATGAAAAGGTGTCTTAATTCGCGAAATGATGTTCTTTTCATTTTGCAAATTATAAACGTCCATTAGTGACAAAATCAGAATCATTCTAATTCAAGATTCGGTATTGATTGATTTGTTTATTTTCACATATCCATTTACCTCACAGCTATTTCTAAATACCAAATCAAATTGAGTAGAGTGTGCTAACAACATCCACATATATAGATTAATTAAAGCGCCCTGTGAGAATGAAACTTCTCTTCAAGAAGCCAACATCCAAGTCAAAAAAAATAATAAAACTAAGAGTATTTCCGCTTAAACACAACAAGAAAAAAATGTTTGTTTTCTTTTTGAGGGGCTGCGTTTACTAAAACTGTAGAACTCGCAACAAGAGAAGTTGTTTTACAGGAAGCAAGCAGTGGTATAGGGTGTTAAGATATCTTGTTAGTAGTCGTTTTATCATTAGTAACATTGTTCGCCTAATGAAAGAACATTAGCATGCCTATTCATAAGTATTCAGGGCTTTTTACAGAAACGATATGGAAATAACGTGAAGAACCGGATTCTATGTCGACGCCTCGTTGCAGGTGCTGTGAAGCGCCCGGTTTGCGAAACACTAATGAAATTTATAATTGTGTTCATTGAAAACGGGCTCTGATATTAATTTTCAATTTGCAGCCAGTGCGCTAGCTATATGTGAGGGATTCGCATTGCACCTGCCTTCGAGACCAAAAACAATTATCGGCTGGAGGCATAATGAGTTCGAACAGCTAATAAGTACAAATAGACTTGGCTGATGGGCGGCAAAGAAAAGCAGGCAACTTCAAGAGTGAACACACGCCTCTGCACACAGATTTCTAACTGAGGAACAAAAAGTCAAGTTTTAGGGGGAAATAAACCTTGCAATCTTAGAACATGCTTCAGAGTACCATGGAGCAAAACCTCTCCATCGGCAAACCTCAAACCCAGTATGTTATCAGCGATATGATCGGACTGGAAGGATTAGCAAACCCGCGTAAGTTCTTTTTTTTTTTGTTCTTTTTGCGCCTGCATAACCTGATATCGTTCACTCGAAAACGTTTTACAACTCAAGGTCACCTCTCATATTTGAGATTTAAAAGCTTTATCAGTCCCAAATATCAGCGAATCATTTTATTAGATACCTATATATCAAAATGAAATAAAAAGACTGACAGCGTCTTTGCCCATTTTAGACTCGTCTATGGTATACAGAGGGTACCAAACATCACAAAACTCCTCCGAACAAACTTCTCCGGTCGGAGAAATCAACCCAGCGGCCGTACGGAGAAAACAACGAAGAAATCGGACAACCTTTACAAAGCAACAATTGGCTGAGTTGGAAAAAGTGTTCGAGAAAAAACACTACCCCGACATAGCTCTTCGTGAAGAACTTGCTCAAAAGATTAACATTAGCGAGGCCCGAATTCAGGTCAGTGCACGCGAAATGAAATCGTTGATTCGTTTAGAGAAAAAAAGAGCTAGACTACTAGTTAGTCATTATACCTGATAAAACAAGTATTTATCTGAGAAACTAGGTGCTTTTCACATGTGATGATTCGATATATAATGAAGTCATAAAATCAGTTTCAAAAAGGAGGTTCGGGTGTGGTCGTAAGCGATAGGTCTTGTCTGATAGAAAAATTGTAATTATATTACAACGTTGATCAAGATTATATTACCGCGAAAATTGTGTGATCTTCGATACAGCTTCCAGATTACTAAAACTTCGTGTAATTAGATTTTTTCACGGCAGAAATTTTGAAGATACTGCCAATAAATAAGTCTAAACTCGCTAAACGAACGACAACAAAAATATTCGAATTTCAAACTACGCAAAGTTAGGTGTTTTCCTTTCTTCAAAAAGACAAATTTTGCTCGTTTTATTCTTTGTAAGGCTTAACATTTAAAAAAAATTTTCAAGATAATGGTTTGTTGCGGTAGAAATCACAAACTAGTTTTCGTTTTAAAGCAATTACAAGCTAAAAATGAATTTTGAAATTTCTGAAAAATGTTGCTAAACCAATTTAATATTTCTATCATTTCTACGTATCCTAGCGGGTCAGTTTCACTGCCTTAAAAAGTCTACTTCATCTGACATTCTAACGAATAAAGTTTTGCAACACAACTGAAGATGTTCCCAACTGACATGTACGATGTAACTCGTAGTTCATCTTTGAAAACCATTGCAGGAATCAGTTTTTTCGTAGAACACTAAATTGAGCTTTATTTTGCACTGTGTGGTAGAAATGAAGAAAAAATGAGTTTGAAACACAGCAACTACAAAACACTTTCCACTAAGCAAGACTGCTTTTTTCTTCACTTTTAATGGAAACACGAGAAAAAAAAACAAATTAAAAAGTAGAAAGCGAAATGAGTCATTAAAATGATATTTTGCCTTCTAGATAAAAACTTGTGAGTAAAACTCCTTCTAGTTCTTCATTTTTCTTAACAGTTTTTGAAAACACAAGAAAGAAAACTCAGAAATAAAGAAGGGAATTAATTTTAAATAACACTTCGTCTTCTTGATGAAAGCTACCGGGTAAAAGTTCCCCTTTTCTTTCCGGTTTCTTTTTTCATATTTCGTCAGGTTTTTTTCGACACACGAGGAAAAAGCTTAGAAATTAACGAATTCATTTAAAATAACGCTTCGCTTCTAAATGAAAGCTACTGGGTAAAAGCTCCTTTTTAAGTTTTTCATCTTTTTCACGAGAGAAAACAAAAACCCTTAGAATCAAGTAGCGAAATTCATTTAAAATTATCGTTCGCTTTCCAGATGAAAAGTACTGAGTCAAAACTTCCTTTTGTAGCTTTTCCTCTTCAAAACTTGCTAAAAAGAACAACATTTTCACTTATTTATGTCTCTCAATACAGGTTTGGTTTCAGAATCGGAGAGCAAAATGGCGAAAGCGTCAGAACCCCAACCAGTCACTCACAAAGAAACGATTGCACCACGATAAACACATTCAGTTGCCGATCGCGCCGCGTCCGGGAATACCTTGCGGCGGGCCGAACTATTTTCTTGGTTATTCCAGCTCAATGCCTGCAGTAAGTTCGCATGTAACATATCCAAGCCTCCTGACACAGCTCAACGCTAACGCTACGACATACATGCCTTCAACTCAACTCCCTGTTCACAACACCCCGCTATGGCCGTGCCAGTCATTCACCACGCCAGAACAACCAAAGATGGCTTTAGAAGCACTTCGAATGAAAGCAAAGAATCACTCGTCCGCTTTTGAGTTCGTCCCTTCTTACCACTAACAATCTTCGTGGGCCATTTCGACGACTGAGAGAAGCAGACCAGAATGAATTGTTCAGGAGATCAATCTGACAATTTCACCAAAAAGAAAACGCTTCCAAACGTAGAACAAGCCAAAACTATCAACAAGGAATAGCGCAAGTCAGTGAAACGTTTATTAGAGACAAAAAGCAAAATTGTAAATATGAGTTCTACTCGATAGACATTAAAATGAAACTCCGCGTGGAAAACAGCAATTTGACAAAAGTATGTTGCTTAGAAATCGTCAATGTATTGCTTTATCATTTAGTCGAAAAATTTTATTTTAGATTGAAATTATAAGTATGTAATTTCATTGTTTTTTGCTCATGTGAGTAATGTTTTACTTTGTAAAACCTGAAAACGAGCTATTTATAGACTGCTACATGTTCTTCATTGTAGCGAAAAAGGAAGTGGAAACAGCAAGGATTATCAAACTGCAATATGTAAAAAGGACAAAGGAATTGTTTTCAGTCTATTTGTAAAGTACATAAGAACCATTTTAGTTAAGGAAACAACATTTTGCAATAAAGGAAATTAGACGCCGCGAATGATTCGCAACTGTGGATCGCAACTCTGGATTCTCTTTAAAGAAAACGTTTTACTTGCAAAAAATGAAAAGAAAAACGAGTAGAGTATAGAAATGCGAAGGATAATAAAAATATATTGTATAAGAGTGGGAGAGTCAAAGGAAAGTTGAAACGTACTTCTGTTTAAGAAAGAAGCTGCAGGTGTAAAATTTTTTTTGAACTTTGAAAATGCCGAGATATTTTTTAAATGTACATATCAAAAGTTGCAAAAACAGACAAAAAGAAACCTTTTTGTGTTAGGTTGATTTAAAAATAATAAAAAAAGAAAAGAAAAATTTTTCCGTAATCTTAAAACTTCCTGCAATTAACTAAATAGATGAATTACTGGAATAGATTATGTCAATAATGCGAGATTAACTCTTGTCTTTCAAAATCCCATGCATTTAACAAAAAATCCTCGCAAACCTAACCTTACTAAAAACCCTGTCTTTAAGATATTTAATAATGGGTCAAAGATTGGAGTGAGAGGAAAGATTAAATACGTCAAGGTCTTTTGTCCTAAGTACTGAAAAAACTGAACTCATAAGAAAGACGTTCATCAATCGTATTGTACATGGATATAATGAGAAAGCTACGGTTCTTAAATCCCTCTGGATTAATTTTGATTAATTTTTATTAATCGGATGGATTTTAAAGGGTAGTCAATTTATGTCTAAACACAACACGGTTCTTGTAGACTGAAATTGATTTAAAATCGTTTCTAAACTACAACTAGTCTCGAACTTGGCCATAAAGAAGCATTTTGCTTTCTCGTTTGCAGCTGCCGATATACCGTTTGTGTTTGCTTGCTAACCTTCTCATTAATATGCCACTAGAGTATACTTGAGTGAATCAGTTTCTGAAAACTCATGCCAGTTTACCACGACAGTTCTAATTATCGATCGTTTCAAGTTTTATTATTTTTCCTTGGAAGGGGGCATTAGTAATTGTAGAATTATTTATGAGAGCCTTAATGGGCCCCAACAGCGACATGGTGTAGTGTTTTTTGTTCAAAGCTTTCTGTTTCTAAGTGACGTCAAGGACAGAGCTTTATTGGAAAATCTTCTGCGATAAACTTTTCATGAAAAATTTGCGCAAAACAATTCAATCCAGTATTCTTCATTCAGTTTTCCTAAGTTTCGTATGTTCAGTTAAAGATTCCGAATCCGATAAAAAAAAAAGACTTACGGAAGCGTAATTTTAAAAAAAATGAGACAAAGTTCGCTGTCCTCAAAACTTAAAGGCATCCTTGAGATAGATTTATTTTTAAATTTGGTTTAGAACGATTTGAAAGGCATGTGGAAATGGGCAATATACAGATAAATGGACTAGATAGTTTATATACATTTAAATTATCAGTCCGATGTTAAAGAAAGTAAATTGTTAGTGTATGTCGCTTGTTTTAGCTTTTCCTGTTCAAAACAAAAACAATCTGATCAGTATCCCGTAAAAGGTCACTGATTTAGACGTAGAAAAACAAATTTATATTTTCTCTCTAAAACCAGTTTCGTCTCACTTTTGATTTCATAAGCGTAATGTTTTACTTATTTATCTCAAATAAAATTAAAGTTTTGATGAAAATAGCGGCGAGTTCAGCAATAACACAACTTTTAGTCTATTCAATAATATGCCCCAGGAGATAAGAGCTTTAAAACAAACATCGTAGATTAATTTGTCGACGCTTAATTCTTGACGATGATAGCGCAAGCGATATTGTTCACTTAAACCATTTGCTCTTCCAATATATAACAAATTTTTTAGTCGTTATAAGTTTCCTTGATAACAGTTAATAAAGAAAAGCATAAGTTAGTTAGAATCGTTTAACATCATGATAAGAAGGTCGAAAACACATTCACAATCAAATGAAATGATTGTATACTAGCATGGTCGAGTTTTAAACATTTAAAAAGAGGAGAATGTTAGCAGGTGCTATGCCTCTTTCAACTCTATTGGCTTTAATAACCGTTCAAAACCTTGGCTTAGAAAATGCCGCATCACATAAAAAAAGATTTGCATGTTTTGATTTACAAAAAAAAACTCACACGCTTTTTTGCTCTTTTTAAATGAACATCGTTCTTGTTGGAGTTTGTTGGGAAGTCGTCTACAAGAATTTAATTAGCTAAAAGTGATCACGACATGTATGTTCCACCAAATATTTTATCTTATCTCGTTCTTTAACGCATTTTATTTCGTAATTAAGAATTTTTCACTTCATAACCCAAAAATAAAACAATTATTTAAATTTTGGAGAATACTTCAAAATTTCTGCGTTTTTTTCGCTTCAAAATTGACTCATAAAGCAATAAAAATGAAATCTAGGGGCCATTTTTAAATTTATACTTTTAAATATAGATATATCAGTGGTCACTATTATACTATCCGGAAGTAGTTACTGCTTAAAAGGAAGCTGGATTTTCAGATATCTAAAGCTAAAAGAAATTAATAACTAAACAATTATTTCTACGAAGTTACATTGCTTGTTTCCGATAGATGTTAAAGCGCGGCGCTACGGTAAAAATCAGTTTTTCTCAAAGTCAAAAGCTTTGAGTAGGACAGCGACTTCGTGTGTTCGTACTTTGGTTGATATGAAAGCCGAGAGTGTTAGTAAACTATAATGTTCACCAATACAGGCTACTGGTAAGTCCTTTTCTTGGTTTGTTCATGACAGAATTTACTTTCTATTTTTCAACTTGAAAAATAAGTAGTTTGAAGTTTCTGAGAAACAAAACAGTCAGGCGTAAAACTGATTGAATGGAACCAGCAGAATTTCCTTAGAGCTGAAACCAGCTAAAGGGTTTTTTGTTTAATGATCGATGTCTTGCTTTCTATTTTTGTTTTTATATTGTATTTATTTACTTTGCTTTCAGGTTTATTTAACCATCATCTCAGTAAGTGCAAGACATTTGCCCAACGAGAATCATGCAACTTCATAAATATATAGAAATATATCACGATATGACCAGCATTAATATTTATTCCAAATTTTACACACTTTTCAATGTCGCATGTGTTAAATAAAATTATATTCGAGCTTAGCAAATTATTTGGTTGTTTCTCATCTTGCCAAGATCAGCTAATACTGTTGATAGCATTAGAGCATCCTGTTGTGAAAATTTGCTTTTTAATTTTTATTCCTTTTAATAAAGTTATAGCTATGAATACTGGTTTTAGCTACCACAATAACGAAGTGAGGCCTAATCTTCAAGGATAAAAAATAAGTTAGAAATACCCCAATTTAGAAACTTCAGAAATAAAAGTTAAAAAATGGTGACACATCGTAACAAATCTGTTCAAAAACGTCTGAACAACGTGTAAGATTCATCAAACTTTTCATATAGTATTTGAAGGCACTCATTAAGCTGAGGTTGAACACATTTTAGCTTTATAATTGTCACGATATCTATTTCTTCTCAAACCAGAGCAAAACTTTGGCAATTTTGTTTTAAAAGGAATTTTCGTCTCTAATTTATACAAAAGAGTTCTTTTTCCTAAATCTTCTTTATCGGCTCATTACAAATTTAGCATTTCTACTGAGCTACTCACTGATATGGTTAAGTGACCTCCTCTTGACATTCTATTGGGCCGCGCCCAGCAAACATACCCTCTTTTTTCTCCATTCTCTGTGGCACTTTTCTTAATTGGGCTTTCGTGGTTCAGTAATCTCAAGCTGAGCGTCTCTAAGAATAAAACAAGATCTGCATATGAAAAGGTTTAATAATTTCATTTCCTTGTTAGTCTAAAAGGCACCCGTCCCCAAAGAACATTTAAATTCCTCAATTTATCTACGTAAAGTTTTAAAAACCTGACAAGTTAAATCATTAATTCAAGTGGCTTTGAATAACCATCCCGCCCTTGAAGCATTCGAAACCAAAGCGAAATTTAACAGTAATCACAAGTTTTCTTTTCGTCAAAAAGTATACCTAATGAAACATTGTAAACTCAAACTAACTAAAGCTAAATTTACATGACGCGTTAAAAAAATTAATTTAAGCAAACATCGTTAAAAAGGGAGAAAGATCACTGATGTTTCGAACGTTAGTCCTACGTCGGAGTGAAGATGTCTAACATGTTAGTCTTCTTTGCGTTAAACCTAAATGTAAACTACAAAAATACAGAATAGTTTGTTTCATTTGGTTGTATTTAAAACTATTTGATGTAAAATGATGTAAAAAGTATTTGAAAGCCATAATGGAACAAATCGTTCAAATTAGAGTGTTTTTTTTTTCGTTTTGTAAAAGCATGCATGCCCAGTCCAAATGCACCTGCAGCCAACTGGGACACATTGCGCGTGCGTAGCAACTAAGTGAGGTTTTATCCACCGTACTAGCGTGTGTGTGTAAAGATCACCACTATCTTCTGGGAAAACACTCGAACACGGTGTTTGTTTTCTAACTCATCGTGAGTTTAGGCAGTGCAATGGTCTTTCTGCCCAAGTCACCTGCTAGGCAACTAATCTTTTCGTTAGAACAGAATAAAATAGAAGCAATGTGCTTTGTCTCTCAAAATAACCATATTCACTGACAGTAAAAACTCTTGCCTGCAAGTTGCCCACGTAGCAACTGACGGCTCCCAACAGCACAACTATTGATTGGATTATGGCTTTGTTCGCATCTTCATTGAAGAGCAGAGATCATGCAATCACGAAATAACTACTCAGCTTTTCGTAAAATTTTCGTTAAGAAGTCACTGAAATCTGAACAAAATAAACTGTCGTCTTGCTGTGAATTACAACATAATTGAAATTAATTAGAAAAGTTTTTGGGCATCGGATCAAGTATGTGGTTAGCGGATCTCGCTATATGACAACTGAAAAACATTAAAAGCAAATTTTTTCAGCTAGTTTTGATATGTTCATCACAAATCTGTCTTTTCAGCATTCTGTCAGTCATATTTTATACCTAAGCATAAGGTTTGAATTAGTTTAAAAAAAACTGAAATAACCAATCTCCTTTCGAAAAAAAAATCTTCCAAGTTTCGCCGTGAAAAGGCTTTAACGTAGCAACAGATTTATCCATCACCATTTCAAAAACAACTTAATTAGTTCATTATTGTAAAGTTAAACCAATTACGGACAACAATTCAGATTTCTCTCAAAACAATTAAAGTAAATCCCTAAAGTGGTTGGACAGTGTATAGGTAAACAAAACAGTCGAAACACAATGGGCTGTATTCAAACCAAAGGGAGGACAAGGCTTGACAAGCCAACAACTTGTTTAGCCAACAGTCAGATCGGGTTTTGAAGACGTCGACAGCTACTTTCAAAACTAGCATCCTAACCACTCTGTCAAGACGTCTCTTAGAAATGCCTCTATTGAATATTTTCTAAATAAAACGCGATGGATTGTTTGTATCAGTAAAGAAAAATTGACAATATAACACTTCCCCCCAAAAAAACACCGAGCGTTTTGATAAGTTTTAATTACTACATTTGATGGTGTCGGCAGATCCACAAAAGGGGCAAGCTACGTGGAGATACTCGAGAAAACTTTATTTTAGTGTGTTAACAGATAGTTACAACGCAGACAACCCAAGGTTGTAATTATTCTACATTACCATAAATAGTGTAAGGAGGTTAGCGTTAGACCTTTGTCCAGAACTAACTCGGGAATCGGAGACAACCCACTCGGGTATCGGAGACAACCCACTCGGGTATCGGAGACAACCCACTCGGGTATCGGAGACAACCCACTCGGGTATCGGAGACAA
>JAOEHV020026891.1:0-16854 GCA_025447995.2 Isaurus tuberculatus | reverse complement strand
CCCACTCGGGTATCGCAGACAACCCACTCGGGTATCGGTGACAACCCACTCGGGTATCGGAGACAACCCACTCGGGTATCGGAGACAACCAACTCGTGTATCGGAGACAACCCACTCGGGTATCAGAGACATACCACTCGGGTATCAGAGACAACCTACTCGGGTATCGGAGACAACCCACTCGGGTATCGGAGACATACCACTCAGGTATCGGAGACATACCACTCGGGTATCGGAGACATACCACTCGGGTATCGGAAACATACCACTCGGGTATCGGAGACAACCCACTCGGGTATCGAAGACATACCACTCGGGTATCGGAGACATACCACTCGGGTATCGGAGACAACCCACCCTTTAAGTTAGTTTGAAGAACCTAGTTTAAAAACTAGTTCTCTGACAAGCAAAAACAAGTGGGCCGTAAACATCTGATTTTCTTAATTATTGAGTTTCATCAGCGGTCAAGAGCGTTGCGGTCACAAATGCCAAAATTTCTGAAGGAGATACAAAGTTAAAATATTATGTTGCTATTATTTTGTGCGTAATTCAAAGGTCGAAGCAGCAAACATAGCGTTGGAATGATTGGCATTTTTAGCTTTAAAATAATAATAATAATAATAATGATAATAATAATAAATAATTTATTCTATAACTCTAATGCGAAGTTTTCAATGTCAAGTGCTTTTAGTTGGAGTTAGACATATCAAAAGGCTCGGTTACTACTTCTAAGGACTGGTTACACAGTTGTGCTATTATGCCAGGCTGCTAAGGCCTGCAAGAAGACCATTCATCAAGGTATCAAGCTCTATAAGCCTGACACGCTCGCAGCCACAAGATACAGTCAAAAAAGTGGTAACTTAGTGACAACATCAACGACTGTGACAATTGAAATGACAATGACAATGGAAATAACAATCGCAATGACAATGACCATGTCACAGGGTGCGAAATTGACGTCGATTAGCCGGCTTTTGCCGGCTTCTTTGGCTGTGGGCCGGTAAAAGTGTCTCAAAAATACATTTAATCTGCCTGAAAGCGCTTGTTAAAATCAACTAAACAATTGTGATTCGGTATCATACATCCAAAGGGGCCGGCTGAAAAATTTCTTAATTTCGCCCCATACATGACAATGACAATGGAAATAACAATAGCAATGACAATGACAATGATTGATAATGACAATGATAATGACAATGATAATGACAATGATAATGATAATGACAATGACAATTATAATGACAATGATAATGACAATGGAAATAACAATAGTAACGACAATGACAATGATAATGACAATGATAATGATAATGACAATGGAAATAACAATAGTAATGACAATGAAAATGGAAATGACAGTAACAATGGAAATGACGATGATAATGGAAATGAATATTGCAATGGCAATGACAACGACAAGGGGAATAAAATGACAATGACATTGACGATGGAAATGACAGTGGCAATGACAGTCACAATTACAATGGCGATGACAATAGGCATTGACAATGTCATTGACAAAACAATGAGAATGACATTGCTAATGATGAGGACAAAATTGGTATCAATGACAATGGCATTGATAGTGACAAATTAAATTTAGGTTTCACAAATAATGGTATGTGAACTGAGAGGGTATGAAATATGAGCTTAACTAGCTTAGTTAAACAAGGTACGAAAATGACAATGTTCTTATGATATGGACTGCGTAAAATAGTATTGTAGAAATTATTTATCATTAACAAATAATTTCAGGGGGGCAGAGGAGCTTAAGCCCCTCCCCAATATTTTTTTAATTCTATATTCAACACTTAAAAGGTTTATTTTATAAACCTTTTCAACTGACCTAGTTACAACTATTTCTACTGATGAAATATGTCAGTTATAATCTTCCCCCCTTCCTTCCCAATATTTAGTTGAAAATTACAACTTTGTATGGATTATAAATATGTGCACTTACCTTGCTAGATTCTTCCTATCGTGTCGGTCGCACAAATGATCATAAAATCCCATAAAATGTTCCTTCTGTAGCTGTTTGGACTGTTTGGTGCATTTTTGACATTTCCTACTGCTACCTTTGTAGTTAGTTTTGATGACAGTGTAAACATTTTTCAGAGTTTCGAGTAAAAAGGACTTTATCGAATTTTTTTCGTTCGCACCGAAAACAGACTCAATTCAAAATGGCCGCGTCTGGATTTTTAGATATTCGTGTCCAGTCTCCATAGTGTTATCGATTAGAGGAGTCCGAAAGTTGACCGCGAAACAAATTATCGAACCACTTAGGGAGGAGTGGAACGAACGTAGAACGAATCAGAAGAGTAAAAAAGACCAGAAATTGGTACACTGTGGTCATTCCACCATTCGAACCTTTATAGCTTTTCAAAGCCAAATAAAATATTGAAAAAAAAAAACAAATAAATTACTCTAAGAGCTAGTAAAGTACTATTCTCAAAGATAAAATTGCTTTTAAATAAAGATTAAAACATTTGAAAACTTTAAAAAAACAGATAGAACGAATACGTACATATGTAGTTTTTTAAAGTTCAACTTTTATTTGTTAGCACTCAGAGGACTATTTCTGCAATTAGGCCAAGTAAAAAAAATGGTTAGCATCTTTTTTTCAGAAATTTTATGGTCGGGAGAGAGTTGTTTTTTTTAACTTGGACTTTTTGATGCTAAAATACAATAAAACATATCCCTATTTATTGTCGTTATTGCATCCAAGTGTTCAAGCACACCATATCGTACATATAGTTTGTTTTAAGACTACAAAATCTTTTCGGATTTGGTCAGTTTTCGGACAACTAATTCAGATTTCTACCAAGTTTTGCAGACGCAAAATAGTATTAAGACGTTTTTAAAGAAAACTATGAAAAAAATAAATAAAAAAAATTGTGTCGGGCGCTTTTTCAACGGGCGGGGACGCTAACCAAATTTTTTTTTACTTGGCCTTGGCCTAACCCTGGTTTTCAATAGCGACGCAAGCACAAGCGCAAACACAAATGCTAGCATAACATCTCTTATTTCACCGTGAAAACGGACTCGACGCAAGCATAAACACAAGCGCAAACACAAGCACAAGGATCAAAAATTTTCCTTTTTCTTTTGCTTATGCTTGTGTTCGCGTATTCCGAGTGAAAACTGAAACCGCCGCACAAGGAAATCTACTACATTTGGCTATCTCTGGCCAATTATAGCACTCGCTCCAGTTCATCCCACGTCTGAGCAATTCAAAAAGATGGCTTGTAACTAGTAAACATTTCGTGCTATGATTCTTGTGCTTGTGCTCGACGTTCGTTTTTACTTGGCAGAATTACTTTATGCTTGCGTTTGTGTTTGCGCTTGTGTTTGCGTCGCTAATGAAAACCAGGCTTTAGTGTATAAAAGGTTTTAAAAGCGAACATTACTAATCAGAAAAGGTATAAGAAAGCAAACCATTATGGGCGAAAGGTTTGTAGTTACGCTAAAGATCAGTAAGTTCTGAAAGTCAGCTTTTAATTATCTAATAACTGAATTCAAAACAGAGCCGTAGCTCCAGCTTTCCGGTGCACCAAAATATTTCTTTATTTTTACCACTTTACCATATCAAATAGTTTGTAATGATACTGTAATCCAGATTCTCAAAAATGAAAGGCATTTATAAAGACAAGACGAAATTGTATCTCGTTGTTTTCTGCTTTATTGCACAGAATTTGTCCTTGTTTATGATAGAAGTTATTTGCTTAAAATTTCCCACAAAATGCAGGAAATAGCGGCGTTTCAGAGCCTTAGAAAACCACAATTTTCCGGGGAAGCATGTCCCCGGACCCCCCCCCCCCCCAAAGGTAAAAATGGAATAAAAATGGCTTTAAAACTTTGATTTTAAAATTATATTAAAACTTGCATTGTTGAATATAAAAAATTAAATATATGAAAACTAATAGCTAAAAAATTTCATCGTGCAGTATGGCCTTTAGTTTATTTTTGAAAGTTTTCAGTGACATTCCTTTCAATCGTTTTGGGATCTTGTTCCACGTTTTCACACCCGTATTCAAAAGATCTTTGACCTGATTTGGGGGGTCGCGTACCCCCAGATAGACGAGGTAAACCGTACCGTTAGCTTAGCCTCGTGTTCCTTGAGAAAAACCAATAGCAGAATGCCTATTCAAACTGCCCGCCAATGAGTGTGATTTCCCTTTTTCTCTTTTTTTTCCCTTGATTTTATTCAAGTCCTCCCAACGTTTACAACGGTAACCCTTCAAAACCATTGATGCTTTTTAGGACCCACGCTTCTTAATTTACAAGAATTTGAAGTAGGCAATGCTACTCTTTTGTTGTCTTTTCGTATAGTACAAGCTTTTTCTAATCAGTCCTTAGTTTTGAAGATCGACCGTCTTTGCTTTCCGAGAAAAGACGACACGGCAACAAATTGTCCTATAACTTTATTCTTTCGGTTTTTTAAGGAGAGTGACGGAGTTGCGAGGAGAAGTAATTTGCTGAAAAAAATTGCTGTAATTTTCTCAGAGTCAAAGTTTGGACTCCCATCACCACCCCACCCCTTCTTTATCAAAATTCCTGGATCTTTCCCTGAAAACCGAACATTTTTGGTGAAATCTCAGTTGTAGAGGAATAAAATAATACAATTTATCGGTTTTATATTTTAAGATAAAAACGGCTTTACCAAACACTTTTAATAATCAGAACTCTTGACTTTGTAACCCATTTGTAAAAAATATAACAAAGATTCGCCTATCGAAAGCAAAGAATTTGGTCTACAGTAAGTTATCGTTTTTTTTTAAAAACTAAACCAGAAAAAAGCAACTAAGGTTGTTTTCTCAAGACTTGAATCAAAAAATGCAGCTCGTATATGTCCAATATAAACCTCAGGGTTCAAGCATAATAACTGCAGCAAAACGTCTTCAATTCCACGTTCTCGATGTGGTGGTCCGAGACTGTCTTGTCATCGTGCTGACATTGTATTTTGACTACTGCGCATGCTCTAGTTTAATTGGTCAAAAAGAAACACAGGAATAAACCAAAAATAAAATCCTTACCCAAACCCTGACTTATACTTCGAGAGATGTTTAAAAATTCCTAACGCTAACACTTGAAAGTGTTAACGATGGAACTCCGTGCAATGCAAAATCCTTTCCTTGACATTATTAAAGTTAGAGCATGCGTAGTAGTTCAAATACAATGTCAGCACAATGACAATCTCAGACCGCAACGCCGGCATACAAGCATTGCCTTACTCTCTTTAAAGCCATGTTCCAGATTCGTAGAATCAAAGCCAACTTGACAACTTTGTACACAAAGAAATTCAATCAAGTTGAACTCAAAATATTTTATGAAAAATTATTACAATGCACACCGTTATAAAACTCGGTCAATATTTTCTTCTTGCAGACTTCTATTCACAGCTATGCGTACTTTGTTTAAGATCGTTTTTTTTCAAAATTAATGTGTCCTTAGCACCGAAACTACTTTACAATCAAATCACCTTTATACACTAACAAGTAAGGTTTTATAAAAATTATAAAGTTGTTTTGAATAAAACGATCCTACTTTTGTCAATAACTTACAAAAGCGACTATTATCCTAAACTAACGAAGGTTTTTAGGTAAAAAGTCCCTCGTATAACTGTCTTTGCTTAATTTCAAATACTACCTATTTACAAAATTTACTGTCCAGAATTCAACATCAAAATCAAAAAATAAAGAAAAAAATAGAACACAACATAATGACGACAAACATAAATAATATTAATTGAAACACCTTATCATTTTCGAGATTACGTTCATGTGAAAACCTTGCAAATTCTTAACACAGAACAAGGCGACGAAAAAGATCATCTGATCGTTTTTAAAGTTGTTTTTTTATGTTATGTATTGATTTATTCGATCGAACAAGTCCACAATGTTACAAGTCCTGGAACCATGACCTCAACTACAAAATTAACCTGAGTCTGAGGAAACCGAAGGACGTCCGGAACGCTCCACATTTTCGGACAGCCACTGCAGTAAAGTTGAAACCTTAGCTAATTTTTGATTTCCTTCTGCAGCTAAGCCAAGTAGTTCAGGAACTATAAAGTTAGACTTAAAATAGTCCATCAACAAAGGCTCTTCGACATAATCCAGTTTAAGCTTCTTTAGTGCTTCGATTCTGTACATCTCCAGTTGTTCCATCACATTACGTCCCCCATCGAGGTGCATTATCATTGCCTCGATACCAAGTGCAACGTCATCGTGTGCGATATCGTCGAATATTTCATCTGTGGACATTTCAAGGTATCTGGCTACAGGGATGAGGTATGGAAGGCACACTCCAGGGAAAGGGCTTGGAGCACCTGAGGCCAGAAGGTTTACCAAAGGTTTGAGGTTGCTATGATACGAAATAGCCCGCGGAGAGTTGTGGTGATGGAGACAGGACCAGGTATGGTGCAGCCGAGTCACCTGAAAACAGTTAATTAATCGAGTTTAATGGACGTCATGCTCTCTGTTAAGATGTCGCGAAGCTAAGCTAGCTAAACCTTTATACGAGCCTAGTGGCCCATGGGGCCGGCACTTATCTCCGGTTTCTGTAGTGTTAAGACTCACCTGGACGGGACACTAATCCATCGCAGGTTAGCTCCCAGCCGAAGCTGGTACTCATTTACCGACCTCGTAAGGATGGAAAGCTGAGTAAGCTTTGGCGGAAAAGAAGGTCGCACAAATGTTCAATTGTCGGTAAAGCCGAGGAATCGAACCTAGGACCTTGTGGTTGGAAGGCATAGATCTTACCAACTGCGCCAACAACGCCACCATGTCGGTACTAGTTTAGAAAAGTGGTCTATCCATTATTCACCCTGCTTTTTTTCTGTTAATTTATCATAAAATCGTCCTAATACCATTTTCTTCAAAAGGCACAGAGACTTTCAACATACCTGAGGTTGTGCGAGTCCCTCCATAATTGCCATAAAGCTGATCATATTTCCATTTTCCAAAGTACACAAAGCTTCAGCAAGGTCGATCATTTTTTCAAGAACTTTCTTTCTTGTCAGAACATCTCCGGCTGATATTAATACCGATGCCACCCAGAATTTCAAATTTTCGTATCTTGAAAGACAGACATAGCATTATATTAGACAGGAGGTTGAGCGCGATCTTGGCGATTATGTTAGCAAATTATGCAGTTGCGAAAGAGAACCCTAGAGAAACTATCGCAATAATCGTTCTCCACTCTTAACTGACCATTGAAGGACTCGCTAGAAATTGACTTTTTGTCAGATTTACCACTCTCAGGTGAATGGAGAGCCTTGAAAGAGCAAGAAGACCCATGCAAGAAGGTCTCCGAGGGCCTACAGTTTAACGTCCTTATCCGAGAAGACGCGAAGGTTTAACCATTTTTCAGATGTTAGAACAAAGGCAGTAACTTTTCCTTAATTATTTTAAGAACCTAAGTGTTGATCCGGCCGGGAATCGAACCCGAGCCTCCCGCTCGATAGACTGGCACCTTACCAACTAGGGTAACCAGGCGGCGGTTACGATTGCGGTTGACCTGCACCCAACAGCTGCAGCTGGATAGCTCAGTTAGTAAGAGCGCTGTACTGATATCTTAATTGGCCATTGATTGATAAACCCGCTAAAATTAACCTTCTCTTAACAGTGGGCGATTTGGATGATGGCGTCACATACTACAAGACCAGAATTTCTGCTTGCTTTCTTTTGCCAAATAATTAGTGACAATAGTTCTACAATTCTCACGAGGGAGAAAAAAATGAATAAGAAAGAAAAACTAGTAAAGCATCCTGGCAGCTGTAGTAAAATGACGCCATCATGCAAATCGCCTGTTTGGCTAGATAGGTCAGTTGGTAAGAACGCAGCACTGGTATCGTTACTGGCCTATGATAAACCCGCTTAAATTGACCTGCTTCCAATAGCTCTGGCTAGATAGCTCAGTTGGTAAGAACGCAGCACTAGTATCGTTACTGGCCTATGATAAACCCGCTTAAATTGACCTGCTTCCAATAGCTCTGGCTAGATAGGTCAGTTGGTAAGAACGCAGCACTGGTATCGTTACTGGCCTATGATAAACCCGCTTAAATTGACCTGCTTCCAATAGCTCTAGCTAGATAGGTCAGTTGGTAAGAAATAACAGCGATAGCTGTACTAAGAAAACGAGGTTTCACTTTTAAAGAAACCGTATTCTACTTTAAAAAGTTGCCTTACTTATCAAAGAAAGAAACTAGTTTTTATTAGAAAATATTTTAAATAATCTAATATTCTTAATACTAGAATAATTATACTGAAAAAAATGTTTTTAAGCAAACTTTTTCAAACAAAAAAACTTAAAAACCCTTTGTAACAAACTGCCGATTTGATATCGGTACACTAATTAAACCGAGTAGCTGAAGTACCACCGCCTGGTTACCCTAGTTGGTAAGGTGCCAGTCTATCGAGCGGGAGGCTCGGGTTCGATTCCCGGCCGGACCAACACTTAGGGTCTTAAAATAATTAAGGAGAAAGTGCTGCCTTTGTTCTAACATCTGAAAATGGTTAGACCTTCACGTCTTCTCCGATAAGAACGTTAAACCGTAGGCCCTCGGAGACCTTCTCGCATGGGTCTTTGTGACCTTTCAAGGCTCTCCGTCCACCTAAGAGCGGTAAATTTGTCAAAATCAAAGTACGCCGAAAGCCTACAAATAAATTCTACAGGATATTTGTTTACTAATTAACCATTAAAATCATGTTGAATAACGAGTAATAGACCCTTTTCACGATTTAAATTTCTTTTGTCTGCATTCAACTTTGCTCACCCAGCCTCGTTTTGGTTAACAAATTATTTTGATTTAAAACTTGTGAACGAGGCTGAGCGGACAATTTAACAGCAAACAAAAGAATATGTTCAAACTATAAAAAAGGTCTATTGAAAGCGTTTTGTTGGTTTTCAGGAATATAGAGGCTCACACGAACATCTTTCAATTCTACTTTCGAGTTCGATTACCGTATTTTGCCGTGTATAAGTCGACCCCTACTTTGTAGCCAAAAAATTGCAAGTTTTAGAATTTCCATGTATAAGTTTACCTGCACATTTTGCAAGATTAAAAATACCAAAAGTTGTAAGTTTATATTTCATACGGAGCAAAATGTAAACAAAATGCTTTCAAAACCAACCTGACTTTGGAGGTTATTAGTGAAGTAGTCGATGGTTTGTACACAGCTTAAAAAGCACAGAATTGTAGTTTTATTTAAAAGTTGTTTTTATTAATTCAAGTACTTATCATGTAATTGCTAGTTCCAAACGTTTTTATAGAGTTTTGAGGGGTTTTAAGAAAACTTTTGTTTTTTGATCCGTGTATAAGTCGAGTACGAAGTTTCAGGTGTTAAAGGGAACCTCCACTGTTGCAGTGCCAGTCCCTTTACTCATTCTTTCCCATTGTATCAATTAAGAGTAGAGACTGGCACTACAACCAAGTTGCGTCACATTCAAGATGGCCGCGCGCACACAAAAAAAAATGTTCAACTCAAATTAGTCAGTTTTTACCCTAATGTGTATAATTATCAGTTTTGCAGTAAAAAAATAGGTATATGGTAAGAGAGGTTTTCAATTTACTCTTAGAATGTTTTACAGTGGAGGTTCCCTTTAATAGGTCGACTTACAAACGGCAAAATATACGGTAACCAATGACATCTGGAATGAGAACACTGTTTGCATGTTTGGCTTACTACCCTTCATAGCCCACCTGTTGAGCACTGCTGCCCGTCGCTCCCTCCCTTGCGGCAACAGAATCAGTTCTAATCCTAGGGCTCCTCCACTGCCATCCTGAGAACTCCACGCATCGGCTGTTTTGTAAAGATCGCGATGCCATACCACATGGATGTCTGCACGGGTAAGATGGCGTGCGAGAGTTTTTGTATCATACTTCAAAAACGGACTTACCAAAGCTTCGTTAAGTTTCCTCACGACTTCCTGGTAAATTTCTTCTTTCCTTTTCGGTGCTACTGCTGTAGAAGACTTTCTCTTCTTGTCCTCACTTAAGCAAGTGTCTCTCTTTTGCTGCTCCACCTCCGAATTTTTACGACTTGCTGGGTTAGATTGCGTTTCGTTATTTGACTTTTTATTTGATGCCATTGTTTCATCAGGTTTTGAGTTCCGGGATGACTGCGGTATATCATATACGCTGCCGGACACTTCTGAAAATACAGAATTGTAATCTTCCACAGGCCTTGACGAAGGTACTGCGTAATCCATATCTGTTTCACAAAACGAAGATTGGGTACTAACAACTGGCCTATCATAAAAATCATCACAAACTCTTTTCCTTTTTTCACCTTCTCTGTGGAATGATAAACTTGAAGCAACGTCTAAGTCATTGTCTCCAGATACAGGTCTTGAATTTGGAATGTCGTAGTCGGCATCATTTTGGCCTGCTTCGCCACTCGATCGCTCTCCATTCTCAAGTGATTTTGGACTACTGTAATATCCATCATCAAAAGTCTTCGTATCACCTAAGTCACTCAGTTGATCGGACGAAGGTCTTGGTGTACTATAAACTCCAGTGTCATTATCAAGCGTGCTAGTGTTATGAACAAGCGATGGAGCACTACTCGCGTCTGCCATTGCCTTGCTCTTTTCACTTCGACCCATGTTAGACCATGATCGTGATTTAAGGGTGTCCGTCGAATGGACATTTGATTTTATATGCCCGGATAGAGGTTCCCTCACCGTATTACTGTTGTTAATGGAAGAGGTATCCTTGTTGTCAACATGTAAACAGGATGAAATTTCCTTTTCTTTTTCCATAGTCTTTTCAGTTTTCTCTTTTTTAATATTTCCGTCTTGATCGTTTATTTTTTTGTCTTTGTTGGAATTTACATGTACTTCAATATCGAGTTTGAATGATGCATCGGCTTGATCCAATCGCGGTGAAATAACAGGTTCGCTCTCCTGTCGCTTCATCCGTCTCCGCCCACGGTTATCCAGAGTGCGAACGCCATCCGGGATTTGATTGTTGTCAGGTTCGAATAACTTCTCCAGTTCTAGTCGCTTTGGTTTAGGTTTATCATCCACTGACAACAACGTCGTATCTCGGCTAATTGGCCGTATAATCAGAATCTCTGTATTCTTTGAAATGGCTTTTCTTTCGTGCCAGTAATACGTGATGAGTTCTGTGACGCTCTCGTAAGAGGCATCTGACCCTTCAAACCTGTACTTAATACGTGATGATTTTGAAGACTTTGAACGCCCCTTTACAATGGGAACCACAAGGGTAGAGCCTTGGTGGCGCAACACCAGGAAGTAGGTACCGGGCGTTGCCGGTTCCTCTCTTACAAGAAAATCTCCATTTTTTCTCAGTGGACGCTCAGCATATTCCGCGCTAATCTTGCCGTGAAACCAACCCTGCCTTTCAAGCGAATAGAACTCAGGGTCAAGTTCAGCTTTTTGTTTTCTTCTTCTCAAGAATTCAACAACCCTGAAACGCAAAAGAAAACTTTCAGAAACTACATTGAAGAGATGTTAATTTTGTCAGTTAAAATTTCTTTTTTTACTGTCGGGACAAAGCATTTAGGTAAAGATAAAACTGGTAGGACCTGGACACTGGAGAAGCTTTTGATTACAAAATCGCCTTGAAGTTGCATTCAATGTGATTTAATGATTAGTGATTGGTGAACTTACATAAAAGCAAGTAGCGATTAGCTTTCAGGGCTCGGCTTATATTTGCCTTCGTTTAAGTCAGCAAGCAGGAAGAACGACCAATAATTAAAACACAAGCTGGCTACCAGATAAAATCTGATGGCCAGTAAATTCTAAATCTCCATGGTCAAAGCACAAAGTTAAAAGCAAAAATTCAAGCCCTGCAAGTCCATCGAAAATCATCAAGACCAAAAATAGAGAGAATCACTCAATCAGGCTTGAAGTCAGGTTTGATTTATGATCTTGACAATAGGAACGAAAATAAAAAAAATTATACTTATGGATAAATGCGTCAAGAATGAATAAATTTAACAACAAAACGAGACCAAAAAGAATTTCCTGAGGAAGATGGAGACATAAAAGGAAGATAAGACAAGCCTTACGTGACGTATTGTACACAAATCGTAAACAAACACGATAAGGGAGATTAACATTTTATTAAAGGAAGACTGAATCGACTGGACAAATCTCGCGTGACGTAATTTACCAACATGAAACAAGGAAGGGAGTTTCAACTTCCTTTCACGACATTTATTTAGAGGCAAAACAACAAAAAACAACAAAACATTCTTCTTTTGTAAATAACCGACAAGGTCTACGGTTATCAACATGTGACCAACTCGGAAGCAGTTCAGGAAGAAAAGTGATTTTGCAAAGTAAACTTAGCTGAAAATGAGAAGCAATTCGCGTACCAGCCACGCGAAAAATAAATGGCAAAATATCACAATAATTTCTTGCTGTCTTGTTTTCTTTTTCAGATGTGTATTTTGCAACTGTACCACGCAAAATTTTACAAACATTACTGAAATCCTTCTGTGCATGCTTGAGATATTTCTAACATGACAATATACTTCGAATTCAAGCTCATGTTTGATGTTCACGCATCAAACTCTTTCCGTCGTAATTACTCTTTGTATGTTACGCTGCTACATCAAGCAAAATATTCCAATTCATTACTATAGCCCTCTAGCCCTGTACAGCCTTAAATAGTTCAGTTGTGAGATTTTTGAGCTTTTGCGTGAGAATCACGGGTGAATGGACAAAATATCACCCAAACTTCTTTATATCTCATGTATTTTTCTGCGGCGTCTCGCTAATATTATTCAAAGTCACCTTTCCCCTCAATACTAGTTCTAGTAATCGGCGAAGGTTTTTCGACAAGGCAAAACAAAAAGAAATCAAGCACTCGCACATGTACAAGCATGAGTTCTGTCTTTTGCAGCACTACCACATCACGAGTTCAAAGAAATTACATTTTTCTTTTCAAGCTCAAATAGAAAGATTTAATTACAATAAAATCGAAAGCAAGCTCTGTGAAATTCATTTTAGATGTGAAAACCATTACACTACTCTGAAATAAATATGGTTAAGTAACGTGTTTATAGTTATATAAACTAAATTCCGCAGAAGGTTGCAGCATGAGTCGTCGATTGACCCAAAACGGCGTTAGGCTAACTTCATTCACGAAAGCAAGGCATTCAAATATCCGATGTTCATGATATAATTACTGAATAAGTGAAATAACCGATTCAAACAGCCCATCAAGAAGTGAAATATCAAGAAATTAACACCAAATACAACACTCAATACACAGCAATAACAGCAATTATCAAAGTTCTCAAAACGATATAACTTGAGAAATAGCCCGCGGCTTTCATCACATGCCCGGGATTTAAAATATTTGACATGAACTGTATGAAATAGACATGCATGCAATAAAAACTTTATTCCTGAGTATTGTTTTATAATCCCGAATGGACATGCATGTCTTAATAACTTTGTAAATATTAGTTTTGTTGTTATCAAATGTTGATACGAAGCTGTCGTTTACCATAGCATATTTCAATGTCTAGCGTTGTTAAGCAGGTTTTTTTACGAAAGTAGAGTCTAGATAAACAGTTAAAAAATTAAGAAGTGGAATATCCATAAGCAAGCCCAAAGGGGAGAAAAGATGTTATAATCAAAACTTACACAAGTAAAGAGATTTTTTTGAAACTTACTTTCTGAATGGTAGAGGTGTCTTAGATCGCGTTCTGGTTCGGGAAGTTCCATTAATTCCTTCGTTTTCACGATTGTGCTTTACTCGAGTCGGTAGAGTACGACTTCGCTGACGGGATGTCATACTCTGCAATTCTCTCATCGGCAAAGATTAAACAGTGTAAAACTTTTCCTAAGGAAAGGTTAAACTGATGTTAGTTAATGTGATTATTTACGTTATCAGTTTGTGCACGGTCTCTTGTTCTGTTTGAGCTCGTAAATGTAGAAATGTAAGTACTGTCCGGGCTATTATCTTACCCAAATTGTCGAAATGTCATTGGGAATTGTCGAAATTTTTAGAACTATCCACTGTTGATACGATCGATTATCGACCGCTTATTCATCATCGCCTGTTCAACCAACTGTTTAGTTAGAACACACGACGGATGAAATACCTCTTGGATCATTGTTAATTTCAAAACTAAAAGTGTAAAGTAAAATGGAAAATCAATTCCATTTTTTTCTACACAATCGCCTTGAAAATACCTTTTAAAGGAACAGCTAGAAAGTTATAATGAATATTAATTATCTCAGCATCACCTCCTATCGAGTGATATCGCAGTATATCTAATCGATATTTACCGCGCCAGTGCGTGATATTCAATAGCTGCTGCGAACTTTCAGCACAACAACGATCTTCATAAACGGCTCTTAAACAAGTGGAATGGCGTGATTTGAATCGAATCACTGCCTTGTTTGCCTCAACTTTAAATCAACGGAACTTTGCGGCTTTGTGGGTTTCCGGTCTTTTGTAAAGGAGCAAAGAAATGATTAAAATGGCGTGGGACTCAATTATTAAATGTTATTAACACCTAAAATAATTATCCCGCGGTATTTTGACACATAAAACCGAAAGTATAAGAAGTGATTAAAAACAGAGGACGCGAGTAAAATTCGACCTGTTTCACTCTATTGCGCTAAATTTGACAATTACACCAATTGAGTTAGCAAGAAATGTTTAAAATCTTTAAACTAATGAAAATCGAATTCGACTTCTCGAAATGCATCAGGAGTAAATGTAAGTGTATTGCACAACTTTAAATGAAATAATTAAACTGCTTAATTACAGATTTAAACGCGTAAGACTCGTTTAATATTTTTTTTTAAAAAAATGAATTGACGTGCGTGGGCGGGAGAAAAAATCCGTAATTTAGAAAGCTGAAGAGTGAAAACTTTTAATCATCGTCGTTAGTTGTGACTTTTGTATGGAGCTAGCTCAGTACAGCTTCCTACACTACCAACGACGATGGTCCCAAAATTTCCAATCTTACCAAGTCTAATTTACGAGTTGTTCTGGTAATAAATCTTAGCAAAAAAATGTTCACATAATAAAATGTTAAATGGATCGCTGCCAATTGGACGACCCTAAAAGCTGTGTTACAAAGAGACACGTAAATCCGTTCTCAAATGTGGCCATGTCTTGGATACTTGGCAAGCCGACGTTGACATTAGACAAAAATGGCGCAAGCTATCAGGTGTTGTTTACCATTGGCTAAGATCAGCCAAGTACAAAAGTACAAAGAAAAAAAGGAGACTCCTTTTCATGTAGTCGCCACATTTTACCAATTTACAACGTTTGTCGATACTGAATTGGTTTGGGGGGGGGGGGGGCAGGGATTTAAGAAATCTTTTTCGGGAAGTTGTCATTTATATTAATTGCCTCTTCGTCACATTATTATTGTAGTTATTCTTATCACTCTTATTATTATCAAACGAAAGACTAGCGTTGCTAGATGTATGGTCTATTGAATAACTAGTCACCTTGAAAAAAGGCACTTATTAAAACCCTTTGGCTCTCTGATAATGAACTATTGTAAATGCTATAACGGGTGTGCCGTGTAGACAAATCATTTTCTAGATTGTTAAAATTTAAAACTATCTCATCCTGTTTAGCCCTTAATCCTGCCAGAAACCACTAAGTAATGTCCTAAAATTTAGTTGCCAAAACCAAGAAAATTCCATTTGGGTTAATCAGCTAAAATAGTATAGCAGAGGTTTTTTTTTTTTCTCGAGGCAATTTTTTTAAAAGAAGCAAATTTAAGACCAAAGCCAAAGGTACAGTAAACCAATTGTTACTGAAGTTTGGAAGTTAACAAAATTATAAAAAGTTTGATTTTCGAAAATTCAGCAGGAAAAATGGAAATTCACTATATGCTCACAAGACCAGTCAAGTCGGATTTATAATTTCCTAATTACTAAAGCTGATTTGAGCCTTTGAGTGTGTAATGTAGTAGTAATATATAATTATAAAACACGAGAGACAGTGTTTTATCACATTTCCAAACACTGAGAAGAGTGCGCAGCGGTTTATTTTTGACGAAATTCGAGATGTTTGGAAACGAGATGAAACACTGTCTCGAGTGTTTGATATATCTTCCCAATCGAAACTAAAACTAAGGAGTAAACGAAGAAATAAAATCGTAAAAATATATGCTAATTAAGATCACATTTTCAAACCATGGTCTCGGTTATGATTTCTTTTGTTTTAACTTGATGAATTATTAATGAGTTCGAAAATAACTCATAAAACCCTTACAGCCACCCATCTGTTGAGCTTCATCATCACTTAAAGTATTTTACACTTGTCATCAGCGGCTGAGTGTTAATCACCAAGTTTGGGTGCTAAAAGAAATCTTCATCGGATACAACCGCATCTCCTCGCAATGCAAGAAGAAGAACATACCTCAGACAGGACCTTAGAATCTTTTGTCTCAACTCAAGCAGTATATAACAGTAGACAAAGCTTATTAGTTAGCTTGTGGCCACATTTACATGTGCAAAAAGAACATGTGCTACTGAACCGTTGAAATAAAAGATAATATCATGAGCCTTAGTTCTTTAGTTTCTTCAGTTAGTCTCCACTGTTTGAATAAAGATAGCGAAACGGTATGACGCTAAAACAAGCATCTGTTTTTTTCTTATATAGTTCATACAGAAATGAGAAATAAGAAAGTATATTTCAAGTATTGACGCAACTGATGCAAAAATGTTCGGTAACGCGGCGTCAAAACTAACTGTCCCTCATAGAACGGATTGGTGATTGAGGGATAAGCCCGGTTTCCATATAATCGCTCCCGTCGCTACCATCGCTGCTGTTGTCGAAAAACGTGTTTTGACACAAATATATTTTTTGAGCGATGCTAGCGATAGAGTGTTTCCATATAT
>JAOEHV020026790.1:0-18059 GCA_025447995.2 Isaurus tuberculatus | reverse complement strand
TTAACACTACAGAAACCGGAGATAAGCGCCGGCTCCATGGGCCACTAGGCTCGTAAAGGATTTAGCTTTAGCTAGCAAGAGAAGAAAAGAAACGAATGTACGATCATTATTTGTTAAATTTAGAACTAGCAGCTGTTATCACATGTTTTCAATAGACACATTACTATCGGTGATTTTGTAGGTAGCGATTCTTAGCTTTATTTTTTAGGATTTTGATTTAGAGAGGTAGAATCCATATTTTAGGGAAAACGCCCGAAAATCAATTCTGTTACCTGTCAAAAGAAAAAAAAGGTCATTAAGATTAAAACTGCGGGGAGTTGCTAAAATATACTGTGTAGCACAATATGTTTTGCTGGGTAGGATAATTTTGTTTAATTAAAAAGACGATAACAAGTTATCACCCTTTTGTTGAAAAGTATAGCCTGATAGCCATGAATATAACCGAAATACAACTTTTTAACACCCTGCTAAGTATGAATGACGATAAATTGTGGTGTGATTGAAAACTGCCATTTCTGGAAGTCATATGACATATTTGAAGCTCATTGTTATTGTGAAATTAATTTATTTTTTAATCTTTTTGGTTGTCAGCAAACAGCAGTGTGACTCCTGGCTTAATTCTTGGTGGTGTTGTGAACAAAGCTATTAGCTATTCAATCACATGTCATATCCTTGGGGTAGTCAAAACCAAATAAATTGGCATCCTCACCTCTACAAAACTAGTTTCAATAAGACAGCTTTCCACGAATGAACAGTTTGTTTTATCGAAGTTGAAGCAACTTAAAAGTAAGTTACTTAATTTATGACTGAGCTCAAGTCAAACAATTTTCGTCAGTCTTTTTTACCCCTTACTATTTAAATTAGTTTTTGAGATCACATCATCAACGCAAAATGTTTTTCAAAAAAAAATGTTTTTCAGTGACTTCAGCAATTTGTTAAACGAAAGTTTTGCTGAGGTGAATGTGTTTTACTCAAGTGACAAGATAGCAAGAATCGTGACTTTTGCCATACCTTTTCTTGTTGGTCTCACCGGTAATGTTCTCGTAATCTTTGTCGTTAAAAACAAACCGCGTCGATCGTCAAACGACTGCTTTATCAAGAATTTCGCGATCGCTGATCTTTTTCTAGTACTCGAGCTTCCGTGGGGGTACTATCTCGAGTTTGCAACCTTTACTAACCCCTTACCTCAAAAATCCGAAGAAAAAAAAATTGACCCATCACCCACGAAATGACCCAAAATCCGACCAAAACCATGGACTAACCCCTGACCTCAAAAATCCGAGCAAAAAAAATTTTGACCCATAACCCCCAAAATGACCCAAAATCCGACAAAAACCATGGATTAACCCCTTACCTCAAAAATCCAAGCAAAAAAAAAAATTTGACCCATCACCCCCATAATGACCCAAAATCCGACCAAAACCATGGACTAACCACTTACCTCAAAAATCCGAGCAAAAAAAATGTTGACCCATCACCCCCAAAATGACCCAAAATCCGACCAAAACCATGGACTAACCCCTTACCTCAAAAATCCAAGCAAAAAAAAATTTTTGACCCATCAACCCAAAATGACCCAAAATCCAACCAAAACCATGGAATAATCCCTTACCTCAAAAATCCGAGCAAAAAAAAATTCTGACACATCATCCCCAAAATCCGACCAAAACCATGGACTAACCCCTTACCTCAAAAATCCGACCAAAAAAAAAAGTTGACCAAACACCCCCAAAATCACCCAAATCCGACCAAAACTATGGACTAACCCCTTACCTCAAAAATTCGAGCAAAAAAAAAAGTTGACCAAACACCCCCAAAATGACCCAAAATCCGACAAAAACCATGGACTAACCCCTTACCTCAAAAATGCGACCAAAAATAAAAGTTGACCGAGCATCCTCAAAATGACCCAAAATCCGACAAAAACCATGGACTAGCCCCTTACCTCAAAAATCCGACCAAAATAAAAGTTGACCAAACACACCCAAATTCCCACCAAAACCATGGACTAACACCTTACCTTAAAAATCTGACCAAAAAAAAGTTGACCAAACACCCCCAAAATGACCCAAAATCTGACAAAAACCATGGACTAACCCCTAACCTCAAAAATCCGACCAAAAAAAAGTTGACCAAAGACCTCCAAAATCACCCAAAATCCGACCAAAACCATGGACTAACCCCATACCTCAAAAATCCGACCAAAAAAAAAGTTGACAAAATACCCCCAAAATGACCTAAAATCCAACCAAAACCATGGACTAACGCCTTACCTCAAAAATCCGACCAAAATAAAATGTTGACCCAACACCTCCAAAATGACTCAAAATCCGACCAAAACGATGGACTAACGCCTTAGCTCAAAAATCCGAACAAAATAAAAAGTTGAACCAACATCTCAAAACTGACACAAAATTTGACAAAAACCATAGACTAACCCTTTACCGTAAAAAAACCGAGGAAATAAAAAGTTGACCTAACACCTCCAAAGTGACCCAAAAATCCGACCAAAACCATGGACTAACCCCTTTCATAAAAAAAATCCGACCAATACAATGAATTAACGTTAAAGGTATTTTTTTGAAATATTTTTAATACTTTTAAATAATTTAGAAGTATATTTTCGCATAGGTAGATAACAAATATTAACACTAAAATTTGAATATTTACATTTGACCCTTTTTAAAAGAGGGTAGATAGACAAATAAAGCAAAAAGATTGAAACGGAGAAACATCCGATGGAGTCCAGGATATAGTTGTTAAATAGAGGATATTTCATTGAGACGCGGCGAGAGAAAATTTTTGTTTTTTTTTCAACAGGAGAAGAGAAATTTCGTGTATTCAAGCGGCCATGTAGATACTATATCATTTTATACTAAAATATCGAAAAGCGCGAGTTTTATATTTAAGCATAATAAACAGCGATCTTTTCACGTTTGAAGATAACACGTATTATCACGTGTGAAAATGTCATTTTTTTCGCGTGAAAGCTCACTTAGTATTTCATTGGTGTTCAGATAATAAATACTTACATTCTTAGTAATCCTCACTCCCAAAGGGTCAGTGTGATATTTGTCAGAGTTATAAATCATTTAATTTCTCACCAAGTCACAGAACGAATACTCACTCAATCAAACTTACATTTGCAAAACCTAGTTTAGTCTGTCTATTTCACAAAGTTAAGAACATTAACAATTTTTAAAGGAATGAACTGATATTGAGAATGCTTAGATTGGTTCAAAAAGTTCTCTTTCAGTATGTTATGGTGTTCCCCTAGGCGGAATTAGGATTTCCTGTAGGAGTTCGGAGAAATGTCTGTTTGAGGTTCAAGAGACTTGTTCTATACTTCTGGCGTTTTTTTAAATTTTTACTGCACAAAGGTGCTCCAGTTTCTACAAAAATACTGTAGCAGTTTTAAATGGAATTTATAATTATACTTTCTGAAAATTTCTTATGGTACTGCCCTAAACAGAAATCTATAATTGAATTTATAGGCGCCTTTAATACATTCTTATGTTCGAAGATTTGGAAAATGTAATATTATAAAAAGACATGTCCACAATAAAATATGCCGTTTCATAGCTCCGTTGTTCAAATAAGAGACTCTAACAGTGCATGGCTTTTGTAATATCCAAAATTGTGTTGTGAAACTAAATTTTATGGATTTAACTAATAGAACATAAATTTCAAAACCAGACTTGTCAATGGTTTTTGTCGTTCAATAGCTTCCTGCAATATTCTCAACAGCAAGAGAGTAAGCTAGTAAAATCCTTTTCCGAGGTTAGTGGCTCATGGGGCAGGAGCTTAAATCTCTGGCTTCTATATTTTAAAAAAAATAGAACCTTTGAATCCCCCTGGACGGTAAACTTATCCATCGCAGCTTAGCTCAAGCAGATGCCCTTACTCAGTTTACAGACCTCGTACGATTGAAAACTGAGAAAGCCATGGCGGAAAAGGTCACGCAAATTTTTAATTCTCAGCAAAGGCGGAGACTGAATGCCTTTGGGACCTTGTGTTTTGCAGATCTTACCAAATCCGCCAACCACGCCACCGTCAGCAGGAAGTAAGATACCGCGAACTTTGCGGCCTATTTCTCCACGTGTTCCCGCTGGAATGTTATGAACGCAATTTCAAATTTACCACATTGGATTAAACCTAAAGAACCTGCAAGAGGGGCGGAATTTTAAAATTGCATTCGAAGACTATCCAGATTTTCCCAAAATCGGATAAATAAAAAAATAGAAATCCTAATCCGGATATTGGTTTATGTTTTAGCAAAAGAAATGCACTGTAAGACTTTGCTATCAACTCATGCGAAAACTAATGCATTTGGCCTTTGGACCTTCTCGTTTATACGTTAACTCAGTAAAGAACGGATTACATTTTAACTTAATTTAAAAAATAAATAGCTTATAAATATTACTATCGTTAATTTAAAAATTTTGTTTCTAAGAGATCTTCATATTTTATGCATGTTTAGAAACTAAGCCCGAAATAACGCGCGCTCTGATTGGTTATAGTTCCGTTTTATATAACTGAATAGAAATCACGGTATGACGTCTCATAACACAAGAATAGACTTTACTGAAGAGGTTATTTTCTAAAAGGAATAAAACAGCCTTGCTTGTGCTTCTAGACAAAAATAAAAAAGGCTATGACGTAGTAGACACTCGAAAAGCCACTTTTCTCGTGTTCTCCAACGTCATAGTGTTTTCTATTTTTGTCCAGAAACACGCGCGAGGCTGTTTTATTCCCTTAATAACATCTTTCCTTACACAGAACTAAAATGAAGTTTTATCTTTTCTATTTACGAGTTTTTGTCCTTCGATTGCTATGATATGAATCTATAAAGATAGTTTACACAACTAAATATTTTTCGTTTTTCGTTTTTGGTGTAAAAACTAACACAATTAAAACTAATACAAGCAACTTTACATTCACAACTACCGCTGACTACAATGCCTGAAGACTGACTTCTGGTAGGGTTTGCCTCGTTCTGATGCTGAATGTTCTTAACTATCAACTCGGAGTAAAAACATTAAGGGCTAAGCTTTTCGATAACTTTAGAACACGGTTCAGGCAAAATTCAAACATGCAAATTTTTTAAAGAGTAGGGTCGACGTTGGGCACAAACACATATAACATGTCAACCACAAATTTCCAAGTAAAATCAGTTTGTGGAAGTGTGAAACACCAGTTCGAATTAAAAAGAACCGTGGTTTTCAGGTAGACGACGTCTGAACAACAGAGGCAAGATACTGAAAGTGAGAGTAAAGATCTACAGTCACCGTAACCAGCGGTACGTTGAACTATAACCAACCACAGTCGAACACGTCATATTGATTGAGAAGAGTGATTACAAGAAAAACAACATACAAAACAAACATTAGTGCTCCCAGGAGTTTCGACATTTGCCACTTGGAAACTGCTATGCAAACCACGACGGCGACTAACATTAGAAAGAGAAGAGCAACCGAGCAGAACAACTTGTCCTTATCAACTGTCACTGCTCTTCCAAATATGGCGCTAAATATAATCCACGGTAACGGAAGCCTACAAAGGGATAATATTAATAGCTTATTTAACAATTATTACACGAACTAGGGTTGGATAAGACGTGATAGTTTAAAAGCGTTGGGTTGCTTTTCAAAGACTCACCCGACTGTGATGTCGAACATGTTACTGCCGATGGAACTTGAGACAGCCATGTCACCAAAACCTTTCCTGGCAACCAAAACGCTGGTGATCAGATCTGGTATGCTGGTACCAGCGGCTATGAATGTTAGTCCCATCACCTGATGATAAAGTAAATGAAAAAACTGTAAAATTCTTTCCCGAACTCTTCTGGTTGAGAAAACCTTGACACTCCCTAGACGAGACACTAATCAATTATAGGTTAGCACAGGCAAAATCTGGTTGTTATTGCTTCTGACTTTCGGGGAACGCAACTTTAACCGGACGTCGGTGTTAAGTTGTCCAAATACACAGATAATTTATATCATGAATTAGTTTCTCTGTTTCAGTATTAATTGTAAAATTTAGCTTTCTTTTTGCTCTGTCTGTCTGTGTATTTTTATTAACTAAAATATAAATAAAAGATATTAAAAAAAAAAACAAAAAAACAAAAAAACTTTTACTGAACGTAAGAGGTATCTTGGTATGAGCGCTTTGCCCCCAAATTTTGATTTTTCGATTGAACAGGTCTCCGACCCTTCCTCCTAGACATTTCAGTCCTCACCCCCTACCCCACAAAGCATTTTCGCATCTGTAGACGCACAAATAAAAAAAGCATACATTAAAATGAAACTTACCCTTGTTGGTACTTTAATAGTTTCTCCAACTAACTTTGCCCACCAGACCATCAGGTATGAGAAGCCAGCGATCCAGATTATACTCACTAGAAACGTCCACGGGTACCAGGTCTTCTTATCCTACCACGATAAATAAAGAACAACACTACTAAGCAACTGTAAGCTGCACTATTGAACTAGTTCGCATTGCAGCTAGTCCGCATTGCTAGATGAGTCAATTGTATAGCTTTATAGTTTGAAGGCAAAGTGAAAAACATGAAAGGAAAGTGGGCACAACACCTCGCCAGAATGAGCAAAATTAGATGCTGAAAGCTTTTTACAAGCCTAGTTGTCCATGGAGCCGGCGCTTATCTCTCGTTCTGTAGTGTTAAGTCGATGAGAGTCCTTGACTCCACCTGGACGGGATTCTAATCCATTGCCGGTTAGCTCCCAGCCGAAGCTGGTACTAATTTGCCGACCTCGTAAGAGTAAAAGCTAAATAAGCTTTGGCGGAAAAGAAAGTCACACAAATGTTCAAATTTCGGCAGACCCGAGTATCGAACCTGGGACCTTATGGCTGGAAGGGATAAATCTTACCAACTGAACCGAAAAACAAAATGAACCGCAAAAGAAGGAAAAAGAACGAGAGGGAGACAGAAAAGGAGTTGGAAAGATGAGGTAAAGGAGACAGGAGGCAGAAGGTAGATGCAAGCAGCACGTGACCGTAGAGCAAAGAGAGAACTTTGGAGGCCATCTACAAACAGTGGTATAACGTGCTAAGATGATAGCGTTATAGTTGGTTGAACTGAAAGTTGAACAGGTACTTAATAACGTAGCCATATTAATTCATTAGCTTTCAAATGAGCCATCTAAAAACTCTAGATGGAGAATTCAGACAGTCTGTACCAATATCTAGACTACGAAAAGCCCATCTCCCTAACGACCAATATAAGTATTTTGTACTGAAGATCTTCAAAAACCGTAGACAAAATTTTACAGACATGCCTTTTTAGAAATGAGATACGAACAGGAGGAAATACTCGTGGTCTATAGATTTTTTCATACCATTCTACTGACAAAACGATGTCTGTAGAGAGCGCTTCTACTAAAGACGATAATTTAACATTTTAACCTTGATTTGAACAAAATCACTTGTTTTCTTAAAAATTTATTTAAATTGTCTGTATTAAGTATGTTTTTCCGGTCTTTCTCTTCTTCCTAAAGACCAGTAAACTAAATCTTCCTAGATTTCTCTTAATCAATATATATAAACAAAAGTAACCTCACTAGAGGTACATTCATGGGGTAATTTCCGCTACCAACGAGCTTTTAGTTCCTATATTAGTGGCTGCAAGTACTTGATATTACTACGCATGTGTTAACAATACTTATGATTATCATTCCAACCACATCCCACAAGCATTACGTATTTACTGTCCATTATCTTGTGTGTAACGTCCGTTATCATTATGGTTTAACCATTAGTGGGTGCAACGCAACTTTTAAGCAGTATGTGGCAGACTTGAAATCATTTACATATATGTCATAACGTAGCTTTTTTACAAAAATTAATTAAATAAAGGCTAAAATTATTATAGAAAATTTTTATAAGATGTTTCTAAAACGTTTTCGACCTTGCGGTCATCATCAGTAGAATGTTCCTATATTTGCATACAGTTAGGTTTTGTTCAAGTTCAAGTCACTCCCGAGGGGAAAAGTTTTGCAATGAAACAATGGACTTGTTTGTTCAAAGAGGGTTTTTCACTGACGATTAAAAGTCCTTCTATTATTTTCCGTCGGAAGATTGTTCACTGTACGCGACGCTCCATTTGAATTTGTGGTTTGGATTTTGTGACAGATGGCGTGCCGGTTCTTAATTATGCATCCTATCTTCATGTTCAGCTATTCTTACTGTAAAATTCCATTGACATTCTTCTAATGATGACCGCATGGTCGAAAACGTCTTAGAAACATATTCTATAATATTTTTTATAATAAGTTTAGCCTTTATTTAATTAATCATTAACATATAATTTGAACACATGAGCGCATGCGAAAAGGGGGTCACCCACGCATGGCGCATAACAGTGGACACGGAAAAAAACAAACTGGGTTGGAGATCATGGACAGATGCAGAACTCGTGGCAAAAGATCGCGAAAATTGGAGAAAGATTATAGGTACGGCCTTATGTGCCAAAAAGGCACGAAGAGACTTTGAATGATATAATATAAACATTGTATTAAATGCATTTAATATCTTAAGCAACTTACTTCTCTCCTAACGTCGAAACACGTGTAGTACATAGGATATAACAGAGGGGCCTTAATGATGTACACGAGTTGATTTTTCCAGCCCTCAGGCCAGCTGAGGTCGATTGGCTCATCGTCGTCAAACATTTCCTTTGAAACAAACATACAGAAAGGTTCGTAATATTGCACCGTCATCGTTCAACCTACGCGCATGCTCCAATAGGATTTTGCTTCAAGTGGAAACAAACATTGAATACTCTTTTACAAAAACTTATTGAGGTGGTTCAGAGGGTTGGTAAAAGGCGTACTATAGACAACTCAAGGACCGATTTATATGATCATCGCGTAAATAGAGTTAACGGCTGATGTTTTGAGCATTTACATTTTATCACAACAACAGTCGAACCTCAAATCAAGCTTGGAAGGTGCGCCGTACTCCGGCGATGATCAAAGAGTTTTAACCATAACTTGTCTAGGTTGCGTTATTCCCACAATGCACAGCTGAATGTCACAGTAACATTCATTGCTAATTATGGTTAGTTATGACACTAACAAACGGCCGAGGGGTTGGAGCAGTGGTAAGATCTCTGCCTCCCAACTCTATGGTGCTGGGTTCAATCCCCAGCTTGGTCGAGGGTTGAACACTTGTTTGACCTTCTTTCCCGGTAAAGGTCACTGAGCTTTCCATCCTTTCGAGGTAAGTAAATGAGTATCAGCACACATGGATCGCGTTAAAGCGGCTGCCAGAGACGCCTTTATTATATGCTTTAGGTCCGCTTGGGGTAAACTGATTATTGTAATACGCCTTTGAGTATATTCATATGGAAAAGGTGCAATATAAATGTATCACTTTACTTTACTTCACACTGATGATGATGATGGTGATAATTACGATGGTGACGATGATGATGTTGTTGGTGCTAATGAGGATGATGATGATGGTAGTTTTGGTGAGAATGACAGTGGTGATAATGCTAATGATGATTCCTACGGTGATGACGATAATGATCACGGTCGTGAGGATGATTATCGTGATGACAACGATGGCAATAATAAAGATGCTGGTGATGATGACGACGATAACGGCCATGATTTTGATGACAGTAGTGTTGCTGCTGCTGATGATGATGTTGATAATGATGACGATGATGATGGTAATGATTACACCTCTGAAAATGATAACAGTGATGGTGATGATGACGGTATTAATAATGTTGACTAATCTAACATAACTGAAACCAGTTGTTAGGTTATTTCTAATTTAAATAAGTTTCAAATACGACTACAAAACCATTTTTTAATACATGAAAATTACATCAACATACGCAGTAACACCTTCCTCACGCTTTAATCGTCAATAATTTGTCTTTTTTTCGATTATTAGATATTAAACAGGGATGGTTTGTTAAAAAGCTGGGTGTATTTAATCTTGGAGAAAGCAAAAATCTAAAAATAAGTATTTTCAAAATTCACGTTACTTGAAGAAATCTGTTAACATTTTCATAAAAAATAAACTTGTTAAACTAAATTTACAACCCAAATCAGTATAAAGAAAACAGGAAACAGGAACATACTTTAAAAATTTAAGCATGGATATGTGCTAATCGTCTTTTAAATAGCCTGATCCAAAATATTAAGTCGGCGAGGTCTTACATTACTCGAAAATAAAGGTTGCATTTCTATGGGCCCACGCAATGGCCTATATTCTTTAAACTGTGTGAATAAATTAGTAGCAAAGTGATAAAAGATTTGATGCTCACCATCACCTCCTCATTACCAATGATATACTGCTGAGAACCATCCGTGATAAACGTTTGTGATCTTTTCGATGCAGATGACAACTTACTTAACAGTTCGCTATCCTCAACATTTCCAGGGTTTGGTACATCTAAGCCGTCAGTCTGAGCAATTCTTACTCCAGGAACGTTAAAATAATCCTCTGAAACACTGTTTTTATTGGAATTTAAGTTATAACTGTTTCCAGTTGTACTATTTTCATTTAAAGTCTGTGTTTGTTCCTCGCAAGAGGACAAACTTTCTTTCTCTACTGTTGAATATCTGTTATCAAGTGACGTTACCCCACAAGAGTCCTTTTTTATTATCCTTGAGTTGCTAGACTCGTGCAGAGCATTGATAAGATGAGGCGCGTTTCTCTCTAAACCTTCAATGGTGGAATTCTTCGACTCGCCATTTGGTACAGAGAGGTTTACGTCATCACTTTCAACTTTAACTATTACAGTGGGGCTGGTTAAACCTTTCTCTTCGACTGTCAATTGTCTCCTAGAATCTGATGACATGTCATTTTTGGAAACTTCTGTCTCCACAGTGACAACAGCAACTCTTGGCTTCAAGTGCTTTATTCGATGAGTCTGTAACTGTTTCACTTTAATGGCCGCTGATACTGAAAAAACAAGATTGAACATTTTATGACGATACAACACAATGGTCATTCATACTTGTTGATGGTTTTTTTTTTGTTTTTGAAAAGAAAATGGTTAATTGCGTCAGTGAGTAGGCAAAACAAGTAATCTAATAAACTCTAGGTTTAATCGTACCGTTTTGAGCGTTAGCCATTCGTCTGAACAACTTTTGCAACTGTTGCTGTGACGAAAGGCTAACACTCGAAACGTCATGCTTCCTGCTCTACTTATGGTGTAACTAAACTTTGCAATCTAGAGTTGATTTAATCACGTCAGTAATTCAGCTTTTCATTTTATACAAAATGATGATCAAAAGAGTATGTAACTAACTTCTCAAAACTATATTTATAATAGAATTTAATATCTTTTTTCTAGGTTTTCTTTTTTGTTGTCTGTCAACATTTAGTAAAACGAAATGAGTAGCATCACTCAGAACAAGTAGTTGTTATTCAGTAGCCGTTAGTTGCAGCAAAGTTTCAGTAGTAGTACAGTAGCAGTCATTGACAGTAGCAGTATAATTAACAGTATTGCGCAGTAGTTGTACACATTCAATAAAACCAGTTCTGCCATCAATGGAGAACCCCTAGATCACGTTGAAGAATTTACCACACATTTTAGGAGTGTGATCAGTATAGATAGTTGTTCCAAGACTGACATCAAGGCCAGGATCAACAATTCAAGGTGCACTGTACTAGACTCAAAAACATCTGGAAGTATCTGCAACTTACAGTAACATTATTTCATGTTACTGTTCAGCCCAGAACGCTGGAAAACTGCCAAAAATTGTACATAAAGAAAGTCACTGCCGTTCACAAGTTCCATCTGTGAATAATCTACTCGCCCAAAAAAGTTTCCAACAATTACCTATATCAGAAAACTGCATAAGACGTAATTTTGAAATCAAGAGTCACTGGCTTAGATGCTTGGGTCATGTACTTTGAATGTTGCTAAATTGAATACCAAGGTTGGCCTTTGATGCTCATAGGGAAAAAAAAGAAAAAAAGCACAATTTTCGCCTCCTGTAATGTTTAATTTAAAGAGTAAGCACCAGTAAACATTTCCTTCTTTTTAATAGAAGATCAACTGCAGTGCTTTAGTCTCTAACGACTGTAATGGCTAGAGTGTAAACATAAATAACCGTAATGACCTCAGAAATCGCTGAACTAACACCAACAGAAGAGAAGATTTAGAGTCATGCTGGCCTGGTCAGTCATGTCACTGTCGAAATAAAAAGTGAAAGGATGTCACTTTGTTGAAATTAAAAATGGATTGTCACTGTCACAAATTGTCGCTTTTTTTCCGTCAGGTTCTGTCGGCTGTCAGTGCTCTAAAACAAGACTGTCGCTACATTTTTGGCAATTTTGGAGCGATTTCACTTGTCGCCAAAACCCCTTGGAGGGCCTCGGATATGCTTCTTTTCAGACAGGGAACATCAGTTCACTATACCAGGTCTGGGAACTTCAACAGAAAAAGAGAGAATGAACATCATCTCATGCTCATCTCAACTATGGACAGTTGTGGTGCATACTCGGCAAGTCCATGGGGAGAAACATATGTGAAATCCCCTGAGCCCTTTTTGCTTCCCTAGACACACATAGGTATAATATTGACAGTCATGCTTAGGTTACAACTTACAATCTGCCAGTGGATCCAGGGTATGAGTCAATAGCTGTATAGCACCATATCTAAAGCAGGGTGACTCGGAATTTTGCATCAATAGGTGTTCCACAGCTTTCTAAAAAGTAAACATAGACATTAATTTGAATCATGCTGTATTAATTCATCTCTTGATTTACTGTCCTGAGCATTATTAGGTGATAAAAATTATTGCAGTTGCAAGCCTAAAGGGGGAGGGGTGGGGGTAGTAAAAGAAGGGGAATGGGGAATTGGTAGGGAGAGTGGAAAAACATACAATTTGCAAAAGGCTACATATAATAATAATTGTAGTAACAGTAAGACTGATTTATGTATATTTTCTTCAACTGCAAATTCCATCCTTTAAATCTTATTCTAAATCTGAACTGTGGTGTAGTGAGTTTGAAAATGAAACTCTTTATCAAAACTGTTTGTTTTGCTTGTGCTTGACTCTAAAATTCCAACAATATTAGTGTTGACTAACAAAAACTGAATGAGGGAAATTTTCCCACTGATAATCAGTAGGAGTAAAAAAGCTATGAAAAACTTTAGTCTGGATTTTGATATCAGTTCAACATCATATCATTGGCTTTACTGATCATGAGTAAGTACTTAATTGTTTTTGACATGGCTTTTAACAAATCATTTAAATTTTGCATCACACATTTCTCTTTTAAAACACTCTTAATCTACATCATAAATATTTCGAAAAAGACAGAGTTCAATTAGTTGCTAAGATACTGTACAAGATTATGAATCCAAGTATATATATTAATTTATATTTTTGATCCCTGTCTATTAGGACACACTATTAACTAAAAATGAGGAAGTAATAATTTTCAAAAAGTTTAAGGGTAAAAACAAATTAAGCTGCAACCAAATCAATAATTATATTTTAAAAAAGAAAACACTTTGGATTGAATAATGTTTTCTTTTAAAAAAACTATTAATTTTGTATGCATGAGTGGTTTGTATATCAGTTATGATGGAATGGAAGATTCTTGCTACAATCAAAAAGTAAAATTCAGATATACTCACTGATGCAAAAGAAATGGTTTGACAAGTTCATTTGTGTATTTAATTAAAGCTAGTCTTAAGAATTGAATGGAGTGACCTAACTTTTCAAGAGTTTCTCCTAGCTTCATTAGAGCAACAGTGGTGATGAGTAAACAATTCACCCTCAGAGATGACTAAAATTATGCATACTTAAAACAAGTTTCTGAGCTTTGATCTGATAATGCATAGCATTGATAATTGAATTATGAATACATAAGAGCTTTAGACCTCTGGAAAATATTACTTGATAATATTTAAACAATACAATGATCCCCTGTATTTCAACATATAAAAAACTAGGTAAGAATTGCTTTTTCTTACGGACAGCACTTAATCCCCAAAAATCTTTTTAATCCTGCTCCTAAAAAAAAATTGTAGATTTTGTAGTGAAAGGAAAACATGACCAGCAGAAAAAAACTTGGGTTTTAAAAGCATGTGTAAATAAGTTCACTTTCTTTTTGAATAAAAACTTGTCGGCTAGTATGATCAAAAACAAAAAGGGAAAAAATTTTGTTTGTCCTAGAAAGAAAAAAATTGAACGTTTTGTATGTTGTTATGATCATTGCTTGGAGCTTATGAAATGCTGTGTGCAAAAAAAGATCAAAGTTCATAATCACAAATTGAGCGCTTTAATAATTTCTCAACGAACAGACACTTGTAAAATCAACAGATCAACTTTTTTGACACAAGATCTTCTTTCATGTTGTCAATTGAAAGTTTTTCTGCTTGTTTTTGGATTTGGGTGATCCCTGAATTTCATAACATAGAGTTGATATTTCTGTTCATATATTAGAGGATTTGTTCGTTTTGAAAGAAAGCTAATAAATAAAAAGGTGCATATATTGTTGTTGTACCAACAATTTTTCTTGATCAGATCACAAAACAAACTTGGTGGAGATGAAGGAATATGTTCACGATAAAATATTCGGTATTATTACAACTTATCCCAGCTAAAGGGGTTTTTACTAAAACACGTGATTTCAATTATTTTTTCAAAACTTTTAAACGCTTTTGCATAATTTTTTTCAGTTAAGCCCATCATTTTAGCAACATTTAACCACCAAAACTATTGAGTAATTTAAAATTATGAGCTGCAATAAAAAAATGAATATGCACTATTATTAAAAACATGTTATAACCCCCGGGTTATAAAAGTCTGTCAACCAGAAATTGATCCAGCATGCATAATTTAACTTAGAAACAAATCTTGGTTTCAAACTCATATAAACAACACCTTTTTGGCAAAGATAAACTTAACTCATAAGTAATTGAAGTGAAGAAGCACATTGCAGAGTTCTAACTTTCTTTTAATTATCAGCCTGCTTTGCCCTTAAGCACAAAACGAAAATTTTAATATGAATGTTGATACTTCTGCATCGCTAAATAAACATTAAACACCCGGGCGCTATAAAGCATGCAGCAATGAAATGGCTTTTACAAACATCAGACACTTTATTGGGTTTTATAATCATGCAAAATTTTGTTGAATTAAAACTAAAATGCGAGATCTTACCTCCAATTGATAGTCGTTCAGGCTATTTTTTTCTGGATTTTGAGAGTCGCTGTGCATTCTCAAGCGCATCGAGCTAACTCGGTTTGGTTTCAACAAGCCACGAACCCAAGACTCTACTTGGCGGTTAAATTTCATAAAGATAACGTAGAGTAGATAAGCAGTTAGAAGGATCAGTGATTCCCACCATTTGATGTACGAGTCGTGGAAGAAAAAAAGCAGTGCCAAAACTGCCAAACTGTAGAATATACAGTCTCTGAAGAGGGGCCACCAAGTTAATTTTAGTACCCCTTTTGAAAACATCGCGCACATGCCGATTACGAACAAAACGTTAAATACTGCCGAACCAACTATAGTTCCAACACCGACATTTGAGTTTGGGTCTGCAAAGGTTCCGATGAAAGATGTAAATAACTCTGGTGCACTTCCGCCAGCTGCCATAAAAGTTGCTCCGGCAACATCTTCCGATATGTTTAGTTTCGCTGTTATTATAGCAAGAGACGGGACGAAAAATTCGTCGCAAGCTATTGCTAAAGCGAGAAACATATAGCACATGCCAATAATATGGAGTAATACCGCACCATGTCTTCTTTCCTCGACTGTAAATTTGTTCGGTGGATATTGGCCGTTAAAATCCGAATCTGGCTCTGAACTATTAAGAAGAGTTCGATAGTGAAATTCCGTATCAAAACTGTTTGCTCTGTTTGTGTTTAACTCGATAATTCTCACTAAACCAGTGTTGACAGTCCAACACTGAATGAGAAAAATTGTCACAGTAATAAACAGAGGGAGCAAAAATACATAAATAGCAATGTCCCCCCTGCGAAAACGAAGCATAGCAAAGTTTTGATCTGTTAGCGAACGTTTGGCAATGATAAAATATGTGAACACAACATAAAGTCACACTTTAATTTAAAAGACCCCGGTTGCTTATTTTTTCTCTTAAGCTTGCAGCAAACAGATAAATTGTTTTCGTGCGTGAAACGACAGCTTCGATGATGTTCCATATTTATCTAAAAGACTTTGGATAAACTATTTCAACTCCACCACCGTTTATACAAGGATCAACGATCATCGCCACGGATCACCTTGCTTCCTTCCGCGCAGCTTTCCTTGTAATCTAAGCTTTAACCACAAATTCTCTTGGTGACGGATTTAAGAACACTTCATCCAGCGAAATGCTACACGGCTACCAGCTGTGAAGATTTGCCGCCAAAGCTGATAAAATTTTGCTCCTGAGTATTCCCGTGACAGGGCAATTTTTCTGAGAAAAAGAACAAGATAGATCTATGGTTACCGATAACGTGTTTTTCACATGAGTTCCTCATGAATGCATAACACCTATTTTAGTTGTGCGCTCCGTACCAATATATAACAATTTTCTTTTAAACAAACACATTACCCAGGATCGTATGCGCGCTTCAAATTTATATATAGGGTGGGAGGGGGGGGGGGGAGATAATAAAAACGATCATAAAAACTCTTTTTTTCAAACCAGTTCTTGGATATGTCTTATTGAAAATAAAAAAAAATTTCCATAAAAAAAAGGTGGCTTGATCTTAATCGTAATTTTTAACCTTAATTTCTTAATTTCTTTTGGTTTTCACTGCCCCATGCAGCATGAAGCCACAGAATCTTACCGTGTCAATGTTTGCTCACAAGCATTTATTTTCGACTTAATGACCGCGTGAAAATTGGTTTCTCTAAACTGTTACTCATTTATTATATTGGCTTTGGAACTATTCAAAGTAAAAGCTGTCTTTTTAGCACTGGTTCCTTAATTTCGTTTAAGAAACAGTTATTCCTATTGTAAAGCTCGTGTCAAACAGATCTTAAACACAACATTTGAATATACAGCAGTATCATAAGGTTGTGCACTCTTATCAAAGTAATATTACGAATACACCCCACGAAGGTTTTCGAAATTTTGCAGAACGTTTTTGATTTGTCAAATAAATGGAATTGTCGAGATATTCTTTTTTAGTTCCTAACTTTTTCACGCGAACAACAAAGCTAGCAGTCGATTCATTCTGATTTTGGACTTTTACTCTCACAGTGCACTTTGAATTGTAGACAACTTTACAAGGTTTGTGGTTTTGTTTAATGGTTTCTAACAATTCACACTGCTTCTAACGGTTTTAAGTAGATTTTACAATTGTTACCAAAGAAAAGGAAGAAAAACAAACGAAATAAGTAAACTATTTTTAGCACGTTTTTGTTATATTGGAGCCCTTAAGCACTATAGTCTATAAAACGCTCTAAGGGACGGACCATTAGAAAAGTTATGGAGGGGGGCGGGCGAAGTACAAAAAAAATTCATGCAAGGGAAAATAAAATGAAAAAAAAAATAATGCATGTAGAGTAGAACAGGAAAAAATTCCTGCAATGGCCTTCCACACATTTTAGTGTTACCTCAAGAAAAAAAATATTCGTGCTCAACATCTTCACAAAAAAATATTTATGCAAGGGAAACATCAAAGAAAAAACGACCCGGGTTCGACTCTCCGGCTCCGCACGTGAGCTGAGATTGTCGATCTCAATTTGACTCCGAGGGTTTTTCTCCGGGTACTCCGGTTTTCCTCCCTCAGCAAAATCGACTCCCAGCTTATTCTATCCGGCTGTGGTGCTGTTCTCCTAGGTTGGGCCGTAAAGCGGCTGTCATTGTCTATGTGTCTGTAAGGCCAAATAAAATAATTTCCCGGTTAATTTCTCATCAGAATTTTTCTGAAAAGTAAATGAGGCATGCAGTTTTTTTTTCTTTTAATGACGGTTAAAAAAATATTCGTGCTTAACATCTTGACAAAAAAAAAATATTCATGGGAGGGAAACATCAAAGCAAAAAAATTCATGCGGCTCGAAAATTCCCCTCCCACCCCCCCCCCCCATAACTTTTCTAAT
>JAOEHV020026683.1:0-16865 GCA_025447995.2 Isaurus tuberculatus | reverse complement strand
CTGCAAATGCAGCACGAAGGATGAAACTCCTGCTCCAACTCTATGTGGGCCAACCCGTAATGATTAAATTACCTGATACTGGTGTAGGCTCACAGGTACTGCACAAGCTGAGAGGACTTTATGCCTGGGAGGCATTAGACGGGAGTGGAAAACCCCACCACATCAGTGCGCCATGGATAATACCAGACTTCCAACACCAAGGTTCTGCTTCCCAAACTGAGACCCGAACCTTGTGCTTTTGTCACAGGAAACGCAATGGCAAGAACACACATCATCATAGGACTTGCCTTATGCAGCATTATCACTACGATAAGCCCACCAGACCCTTCTGATCTGACGGAAATATGGTAGCAGAATTGATTGAAGAGGTTTGGAAAATTAATGAATTTCACCTCAGTCACAGCTTGTATACCTAAACCAAAAGCCACTGGCAATCCTCTTCCACTCTGAGCCCAGGAAATAAATGCATCAGCAGCCCTTGAGATTATATGGAAAACCAGTTCCAATACGCATTATGAAATAACTGGTGCCAGAGCTCCACACCAAGGAAATTATACCTATATATAACATGGCTGGAACAGACTAGACACCAGCTTGGTACGGAATGAGAAATGCCGTTTTGTATTTAAACCACCCGAAGAGGACTTGGGGTGGCAGTATGAGTGGTGCCATACCCTCTGTCAGTGTCCCATGGGGCACTAACGTACACTATTCCACACAGAGTGTAGATGACCATCCCTTAAAGTACACCTAACGCTGAATACCACCTGGTGTATTAGCTAGCTTAGGGAACGACTGCCATCTACGTGTCATGAACAGGATGGCTTTTGTCCTCTGGATCGTACCTGGATATTGACTAGGGAAGGTTCTAGCTGAATAGGAAGCAATGAAAGGATTGTCTAGATTGGGTATAAAAGGGAGTCCTGCCAGGGGCTATTTTCAGCCCTCCCTGGAGCAATAGGCCCGTGACTTGAGGTCCTCCTGGTGGCAAGGGACGCCTACCACAGATACTGCCCAGGGCTGAGTGCCCTCACTTTAACTGGTGAGTGACAGCAGCCTACAGATCCTTCCCCTTCCTCCTCCCCCCCACCCTCCACTGTAATAACAGCAGTTATTGTATTAGCATATTTGTCTTGTTAGATATTTAGCACATTTCAGTTCTGACTATCATTTTGTTAAAACTTTCAGTCAAAGCCACATGAACTGGTCTGGGCTAAGATGACTGGTGAACCTCCTTGGCCTGCAAAGGTTCGTAAATATGGTATCATTAGGTAGTATATGCACCTTTAACAGTATAATTTCCAAGTCCTGGGTCATCCAATCATTTAAGTTACTTATTTAAGTGCGTGAGCGAGTAGGTAAAAGTTTTAATTTAGATAACTCAAGGTTGAAAATCCTACTTTCCTCACCGTAGGTAGTGCATGAAGTTTTCATTTTGAGTGTTAGCAATTTTTTAGAACGTCAATTCCTTTCATTGCTTATGGCGATGACCATAAAAGTCTCTACATGGAGTTATTCTAAATGAACCATACAAGTTACATGAAAATAGAGGAAAAGCAGTTCGGTGAAAGTTGAAAAATCACTTGACATTATGTCCGTTCATGCGAATAGATTAAACTAAGTAAATTTCTCAAATCACCGCATCAGAATTCACGAGACTTCACTTGAGTGGTCGAGAGCGCGGTATATGGAAAACTTAAGTTCAAACTTTTTTCAGCTGCAATCATACTTTAAAGGACTTCATTGACTTCTGATTAGTTCTGATAAGACATCAAAAAGTCAAGTGATTTGGTGTCGTTTTGTAGCAACATCCTCTCAGATTGACGTGAATTCGTGCTTCTTTATAGTTTCAATACTTTGATATTTATCGAGTTTTGTTTACCCCCCCCCCCTCTAGTTACCCGCGGCGTGGTTCGAGCAGTTAGAATTTTTAGCTTTCTGTCACAAGATCGCGCGTTTGAAGTTTGGCTCTGCTAAGAGTTGAATAAATCCCAGCCATTTATTGTAATGTGGGTAAGCTTTTTCAATGCAAAAGAGTGAAATTAGAAACACATTATTCAGTTAGGTATTTCTTCAAAAAATGGAAGAGAGAAGGTTTAAAGATTCTTCTTGTTTTTACATCGATGCAGCTTTTAGACTGGAATGAAGACAAGTCCAAGGCGCTTGTCAGGTTCTTTGGAACTGCTCATCAAAGGTACAGTGAACTGCGTTGCTATCGTTGGTGTTGTTAGAGAAAAATTTTCAAAGTATTGGTTTATCAACCGAATAGTCTAGAGAAGGACTATCATTGGTAACGCTGATTTACGTTTCGATTACCTGTGCGATATTTATCATCATAGTCAGATGAGACTAAGCGAGTCAGTCAGTTTAGGCACGATGTAATTAGCAGTGGCTCTTTTGTTCAAACCATTTATAGTTTAGACAAAACTTTTGAATAGTTTCGTTCTTAGGAAAAAGATGTTGAAGGTTCACGCTTTTAGAACTGTTCTCTGACTGTTTAAAGGGCTTGGATTGGACATAAAAATGTTAATCCAATAAAAGAAAAACCGGACGTGAAGAAACGGTCGCGGGCGTGGTTACTGGCCTGCGAAGAAGTTGAGCGGTTTCAGCAGAAGTTGAACCCAACTGTGATACTGAAAGTATCACCTGTGAAATTAGCAGAGAAAACATCAAAAGCTGTTGAGGTAAGGAGTTTTGTATTTTTTATACTAGAATTTCCTCTGACACTGTTAGAGAAACTAATAGGTTACTCCTAAAAATATTTTTTTGTGTCAGCAATGTTAAAAATTATAAGTAATGGGAAAGTAGTATAAGAAACCACTTATCTAGTTTACATTTTGATTGTGATTTGCTGAGGATGAAGCAATGAGTTTGATTATTGGTTTAAAATAAATTAGAATTAGAATATAATGTTTAAAAGGATTGTGATGACGATGATGATGAGTCTTGTTATTGTGACGATGATGATAACGATGACTATGTTGATTGTGGTGATTATGATAATTATGACGATTTTGAATATGATGGCCATTGTGATGACTATGGTGATAGTAATGGTCGCAATGATGATAGCCATGGCAATGACGATTATAATAGTGATGGTGAACCTGATAATGATGATGGTTCCCGGCAATGATGATGATTATAATGATGTGTATGGTGGCGATGTTGATGGTGGCAGTGATGATGCTGGTACTTGTGTTATTTTTGCGGCGATAATTGTGGCGATGATGATGATGAGATAAGTTCGATGGCGAGTTAATGGTATTGGTCATGAAGATAAAAGTATAAAAGAAAGTGACATATTTTTTTACCGATCATTAGGTTGATTTTGTAAACAATGGAAATTGAAAAGTTTAACCGTTAAATATTTTCTTTCTGTAGAAGCGAGGAAGACCAGCCAAATTGCCCAGAACGATTAGCCGTCTTATTCAAACGGAAGAATCCTTCGAGGAAAAGCAAAATTGTGAAGGGGATAAAAAAGATAACCAAAAGGTACTAAAAGAGTTAGAAACTCAGCACGATCGAGACGAGTCAGCAGTAGCAGAACTTGAGAGAAAGGTCAGGGACTTAGAACAGAAATTAGAATCTGTCACTACTGACTTTAAGGCTGAGCAGGAACGATCAAAGCAGCTAGTCGACTCATTGCAAAAAAAAGAAGAGAGAGTTTTGCGGGAGAGGCCTTTTAGTGTTGAGTTCGAGCAAGACAATAACAACCTTCAGGGCAAAGTTGATAACAATCAGTCAAAGACAGACATGACTCCATTACGTGAGCATGCACAGTTGATTAAAGACCAAGCTGAAAAGATCAAGTCTTTACAAGAAACTGTGAATCATGAACGGGAAGATAAAAAGTCTCTTGTTGAGAAAGTGTACAAAGACGCAGAAAGAACCAAAGAGCGGGACATATCACAGGCAATTAAGAGAGCTTTAAACAAAGAAAGACTGGATCGAGAAAGAGCAATTGATGAGGCTGTGAAGAAAGCCACTGAAAGAATTAAACAAGAGAAGGAAAAGCAATTCCAGCGTTCCCTGCAAGTTGCAAAGGAAGAAGCAGATAAAGCTTTGCAAGAGGCTATAAATGCTAGTAAAAAGAAACAATGGTGTGCACACTGCAGACAAGAGGCGTTTTATCCCTGCTGTTGGAACACCAGCTACTGCACGCCCGAGTGTCAGAAAGCACACTGGTGCACTCATAGGTTCCATTGTATGCGAGTGGCTTGTAATTGTGGGAGGGAGTGTCAGAAAACACGTGGATACGTTCCTCACATAGAGCAAAGCTGAGAGTTGGTTCTTGTACCTCGAAGCAGATCTAAAAGAATGGAGTTCTTGTTGTGCGGTCGCCAGTATTCTTGTAATCTTACTGGTAGTTCTAGAAATGCTTTGCTTGCACCCGCAATTAACAAAATGCTGCTCAAGTTAATTCCAAGAGCAAAGAATCAATTGGTAACGTATGTTTGCTTATATCTTGAGGTACTGAACAGGAGAAAATTTGATAGCTTGGAAACAAAAATGGATTGAAATCTGTTTTCGTTTTATCATGATTAACCAAACTATTGTCATGAAAATATTTTTCTCGTAGAAACGTTATATCGATTTTAATGCACATCCGTCAAATTTCTGTCTTGAATCGCGTTATACAGTACTCAGTCTTCAGTCTTAATGATTTTATTTAATAGATTTTAAGTTTTACATCGTAGAATATTAGAAGATACTAATTGCTATCAAACTGCTTCTATAGAAACACCGACGCAGCATCCATTTTTATTTTATTTTATTTGTCATTCTCTCGCGGTCTTTTGTATTGATCTTCAGTAAATTGTCATTCACCTCTCTCCAGTATACTTCTACTGACTAATGACAAGGTTTAGCGATAGTTTTCCTTTTGTTCAAACCAATCTTAATCGTCTAACATTCTCTATTCAGTAAGCTCGATTTTATGGGCCTTTCCCTCGTACGTTCGTTCTAAAGTAATCAACGAGGTTTAGTTCTGAGGTTTCAGCTTTAGCGCCATCAGAAATTTTTTTCGCCTTTTTGTAAAATATCTATGGAAGGGTTAAAAGTTGGTAGTTTCGTCTTTTCTGTAAGAATGCGCTTGCTATTCACTTTATAGCCGTTTTCAATTACTCGTGCGGTCCCACAGTTTGTTTACCAAGCTGGGTTTTGGTGGACGACAATCGAAAGCCTTTCTTTCGTTTCAGTTTGTCGTAGCGGTCATCACTCGCGCCTCTCACTTCTACGACCCGGGTTCGACTCCCAGGCTCCGTTCGTGGGCTGATCTGACTCCGAGGGTTTTTCTTCCTCAGCAAAATCGACTGCCAGCTGATTAAACCTGGCCGCGGTGCTGTTTTCCGAGGTTATGTACGGATCGTGCTCTGGGTCCGAGCACCTAGACAGCAGCACAGCTTCTTCGTTGAGCTGCGTCCTTGGCAATTCAGCCTCTGGCTACGAGAGAGAGCGATTAGCAAACGATTCCCCCGCCGCCTCTTCGCCCCTTCTTTTAAAGCAACTGCAGACAAGATCTGAGTCAAACAAGGTTTGACTGACGTCTACCAAAATCTGAGTACGACATCAGAAACAAACTGCGGGACCACACGTGGAAATGAAAAGAACATTATTATATAAACACCAATGAAATACCAAGTGAGCTGTTGCGCGAAAATATATTTTCACATGTGAAGATATAGAGATTATTACATGCATGTTAATAGCTTGATATCGTTTTGTTCACGAATTTTTTGTATCATATCACGAACGAGCAAGTTCGCGAGCGAGTGAGTGATATGATACAAAAAACAAGTGAATAAAACAATATCAAGCTATTAATATTTTATAATTTGTCTATTACGCGATTAGGGTAGATGCAGCAACATACAGACACGCGAAAAACTTACAAACCGCGATGAAGCCATGTTTTTAACTTCAAAACTTCTTTGAAAACAAGGCGGGAGGCGCACGTCGCCAAACTCTTGATACAATAATACAAGCTATGTGATTGGCTGAAAGTATTTTTATCGGATCACTTCATTAGACCATTTTATCGTGAAGTGATATGGTTTTTCTTCACGGCCTTATCACATGGGTATCTACCCTAAATGTATAATAAAAAACATGTTATCTTCACACGTGTTGCTATGGTTATATATAAAAATCGCGCCTTTCGATGCCTTTCCACGTTTTTAAGTAAACTATATCATTGGTGTCTATATAATAAATAGAATATTACAAGGCCACTTGGAGACACGAAATTTCTCTTCTCGTGTTAAAAAATATTTTGCGAGAGAACGAAGCGAATGTAATGATTTTAATAAGTTAAGTAAATGCGTCGGCGAGCAGGTTCAACATGTACTTAAGTTGTACAAGTTAAGGTTGTCATTTTGGCTGATAATCATCGCCGTCTGACAAGGTTCTTACTCCTTAAACACCTGCTCCTTACACTTCTTACGGCGATGATTATAACATTTCAACATTAAGTTATCTAAACTAAAGTTGCTCTGACAAAGGGATACAGCTCAAAACTTCAGCTTCTTAAGCTACTTTATGATAAAACAGTTTAACCCTAATTTGTCTAAGTCACGCAGTGTGCCTGCAATTAGATCACCAAAACGAATGGGTTAGTGTTACCAGCCCCGTGAGAGTGAAGGGTGAGAACGCGATTTGCTCGGAGTCCATGAAATTCTTTTATTATAACTATGCATTAATAAATGTGTGAAACACTTACTGAAAGCTGTGAAGGGTATCGGCTTTTAAAACATCCCCGTATGAGAGAATCATGAAAAATAACATCAAATCTGTCCGAGAAAATTAAATAATATACGAAAATGTTAAGAGTGCATTAAGTGCATGCTCCACGTAGCCTTTTAAAAGCATGCGAATGGATGATTCCGATGACTTTTTTATTTCTTCACTGCTTGATATTATAATATAATATTTAAATCCTACGTACGTTTAAAATAAATGTTTCTTTCATAACATGTAACAGCAAACATTTGTCTTTAGACACATGCAGGCTTTTACTTCAACAAAATTCAAATAAGATGGAGATTATGAGATTCTTGCTCTTGTCCATATGCATAGTTTTTGGTAAAAGAAGAAAATATATAAACTACGATAAAGCGGTATATTTTATAAATTTTGGAGCCTTTTTTAATCAACTTGGTCATTGTAGTTTTATCCATAAAAATCCATCTGTAGAAGAAGAGCTGCAATGTATATTGCAAACAATCTTAGCAAGTTCAACTTTTTTGCCAGGTCAGTTATTTTGTTTAAGCTTGTTTCTGTGAGCAAATTTTGTTGATCGACGATCGAGTGTTTAGTAATTGCCACATCTGTGTCTACATAGTCTAATAAGTTTTACACGTTTAATGTAAATGAATTTGTTTATAATATACTAGGTAGTTATTGCTGTTTTGTTTCATGTAAGGAGTTCGGCTCAACCTTAGGAGTTTTTGAGCTAGTAAATGGAATATAAAATTACATTTTGTGTATAAAAATAGTCAAGTTTAGTTATTTAACAAATAAGAAAAGAAAGAAAAGCAAACTGGACATTAAACTTTTTAATGTGTTGTGGAGGTGTGTCAAAACAAGAATTTTTGATTTTATACGCATAATAAAACAATACTCAAAGGTAAGCCGTTGTAATGGTCTTTTTTATGTTCAACTTAAACTCTTGTTATTTTCGAAAAAACCCATGCAAAGAAAATGCGTTGAATGTACTACCACTCTGGAATTTTTTTTTAAAAAAATCGGTCGTCCTAAACTTTTCTAAAGCACCTTTTCAGAAGAAAAGGAAAAATTGTTTACTGTGAGAAACGTAAAACAATCGTTTTGAGTTTTTACTTGTTTCTTCTTTAAATGATCAGCTGCGTATGTTTTTCCCGCCAAAATTTTGACGGCGGGCGAAGAATAAAGTTTGCAAGCGCGGGAAAAGAAGTGATAAATATTGGAAGCTTGGAAAACGTACAAGTGCATCACCGATAAATATAGTAAAAACGCCTTTTTAAAGTTTACGAAGCAAATGACTGCAATAGTTTCAGCCATTTAGGACCTTGCTTTAAATACCAATAAGCTTGAACTATTGTGACAAAATTGATTTGATAAGTAAAGAACAACAGCAAGAATCAAGAAACCTGTTAAACCAGAGTCTAGCGGTTTATTAGCTTCCAGGTATGTTTATTTTTAATTTGCTTTGCAAAGAGACTATCAAAGTTGACACAAAAAATCCTCATGTTATTTTTTCTGTATTCTAACACAAAATTTTTAACTTCCCACTCATGAATCTTTGGCATAAAGTCAATGTCAATTGCAAGTAGCTTTTCCACGTCGTCAATGAAGTGTTGTCGTTTACATGAGTGGCTGAGCTATTCTTGCGTTTATATCCATCATAGAAGAGTTTATTATTCAAAACAAAAATATTTCCTCCCCTAAAGGGAATTTTGGCACTCCCAAACGAAGTTACACGTTCCTGAAAAATTGCAATAAAAAATATACAGCTGCCGAGACCTTTCGATCAAAATCATCAATGACAAACCCTTTGATGAAGTTATACTTTAATTGCTAACAAGTGTTGAGGAATCACAGATATAATAACGAAACAAACAAGAACTAAGATCCGGGATTATCGGATCAGAATCAAAAAAAATCGAACACTCGGTACAATACAATAGTGGCTTCAATAATAAAGGAACCCGAAGTAAAAACAAACCGAGGCTGGAACATCTTTCAAATTTTTTTTCGAGTTTTAAGTTAGAAAAAAAGAAAGCGGAAAGTTTCGACTCGACATTAGAGCAATTGCATGCTAATAGTTCTTAATTCTTCATTCTAAGAAACAAAACTCGTTTTTAAGAATTAAGACTAGTTTCGACAGTCCACTGTCGTCAGTGCTAATTTATACAGTTACAAGTGTACAACGCTAGCAACTCGTATTCAAACTCAGCGCTTCTAGCTGATGAGCCACATTGCCTCCAAAAGTATTATCAAGGTTGTTTATGTTAAATAGAAGCAGGCCGTCACAAGTACAAAAACAACACTATACTGCTGATAACTAAGTACAGAGTTGAGGAACAATGTGTTCTATCCGAAGAACCATGTAGCTTCCTTACCCTCTCTTCCTCATTTCCGTCATCCGTTGTACTGCCTGGTTTGGAACACAGGTAAATCACTACAACTATCACAGCAAATACGGCTACCATTGTTGTCACAATAAAACACCCCTTGTATAATTCACTGTCGCATCGTGATAGCTTTTCTCTCCTATAGCTCAGCCGTGTGTAGCGAGTGCCAACGAGTGGAGCTTCTGACTTTCGGTTGTTCTGCTTTAGTCCAATAGGCATAATGTCTGTGTTGTACAAAAGGGTTGTTTCTACTTCAATTAAGCAAAGATTGAACGAGTGACGAAAAGCCACTCGTTTGGTTGTAAAACATTGAAAAGCTCGTTTTAAGTTCTTGCTTTTATTCAGTTCAGTAACGATGTTTGACTTCCTTGTCCGTAGAAGTGTTATTTATAGCGTTGATATATTACCTTCTTTATTAACGTAACAGTACCAACATGCACGACGTATTCCAATCAGGTTTAAATGCCAGGTAAAACTGAAAACGACTCTGTATTTAATCTAATTTTAGTCTTAAGGGGAAAGCACCGTTTCTCCGTTAACAACAGATGACGTCTGAAGGGTCAAACATCAATGTTATAGATATTACTAGCATTAATTTCGAAACTAATCATAATTGCTGTATTGTAAGAGTTGTAGCAAAACGGAAGTAGGTTTCACGTCTCGAGTAACTTCCTGTTGTTAAGGTCTCTTGAGATGTCCATTTACGACGTGTTTATAACGAATTAGTTATTGAATTATTGAACGTAAAATGCCTCTGGACCCTATTTTGACGTTGCAACTAGTTGAAACTGTTTGTAGCTGTTTTATACCTGGTTAACTTGATCGTATTTTGGGGAAAATGTTGCCAGATTATTGACCAAGGTGCTCAATAAGATGCTCGTAGTGAAAGAAAGAGAAAAGGTAAATAAATATATCAAGATCAGTTGAAACAGTAGATAGCACTATTGAGGAAAGTTGATGTTATATCTGTTGTATAAATCGGAGCTTTGGGAATGATAGTTAACACTCAACTTTCAAAAGTAGCATGATAAACTTAGACTTATTAGATTTAACAATAAGATGCTCCAAAAAAAACAGCACTACTAGGAAGAGCCAGTTGCCGACTTAAGATCAGTCTGAAAACAGCAAAATAATAATGTTAAAAAGTGCTTTAGTAAAGCATAATGATCCTAATAGTTATATCAGTTTCCGCATTCCCTTTATATTACTTGATATGTCTAAAATAATACAATTAAATACAGTGATAAACATAAAACATATTTATATACTAAATGTTAAAAATAGAATAATAAGAACAAAGTTTGTGAAAGTTAGGACTCTAGCTTTAGTTATACCGGTTTAAAAATATTAAGATTTAAATTATCATTTCTGTAAAACAACGATTCCTATGAAATTTAAGAGTCGAAATTGAGAAAGTCTTATCATCTTCACATGATTAGTCTCAGCTGGATAGGGGTTGTAAATGGAAGGCATTTTTTAATCAAAAAGAACGCTTTTGATTTAATTCAACTACAATCTCCATTACGTACATGTTATTAATGAAAGGCCGCAGGCATTGAAGTTACTCGCTGTACAATTCAAATTTGTGCGGACCTTGTTTCAACAGTCCTTAAAAATGATATACCTTTGGTGTACACTGTTCTAGTGAAAATAGACTAAATGGTTGTTGAAAAATTTATTTCTAAAACAACAACTAAAACAAATAAAGAATTTCTGCATAATTTAAAACTGCTAATTTTGGTACAATATTTTTCTTTCGTTATTCGTACCTTTCTATTCTTTTTCCACTTTTTCGTTTCTTTATTTTTGCCGTTTCAGTCTTTTGTGAGCGGAACTTTTTGGACAGTTGGGGAGGTACGTGTAAGTGCACCAGTGCATCTCCCCGTCCCCCCTCCCCTGCTTACACGCCTGTTGTTAAGGCGATGTGTCTTTAACAAAAACTTTCTGACGCTTGACTACATTCTTTTCCGAGTCGAGGACGCATGGAGATGGTAATTGTCTTCTGTTTGTGTAGTTTTAATCGGATGAGAGTCGTTGACTCCCTCTTGACTGCAACTGACCCATCGCTGGTAAGCTATATCAGCCGAATCAGTTACTCACTTCACCGACTTTTTAAGGAAGGAAACCGAGTCAACTTTGACGGTAAAGAAGGTTACACTAATACTCAAACTCGTCATAGCCGGGAGCTTGAACTAGTGGCAGTGACCCGTTGTGGCTGGACGAAAGTTGTGCCATTCACGCCGCCAAGGCTCAAACCAAACAGTTGTATCAGTCATGTTCTCGAGAAAAATCAAAAGATTTTTTTTTTCTGTGTAAATGACACATCAATCTAATAAGATAAAGATGTTGTCTATTACAACAAGTAAAATAAGTTATGTAACTTTTTTGTTTCCTTGTAACGAAAACAAAATATTTAACAATTATTCACCGATTGAAGTGAAAGATAATAGTGAGTAATTATTTGCCGAAGTGGAGGTGAATATAGTTAACAATTATTCACCGAAATGGAAGTGAATAGTGGTGGATATTAAATATCCTGCACTTTCACTGACACTGAGGTGAATAATTGTTTTAGTATGTACCACACAAGTTGAATAAATAGCGGATCAAAGAGTAACTTTATTTGTGACAATATACCGACAAATGGTAACGGGAAAGCCATTTTGTTCTTCTTCGGCTGCTCGGAAGTGAATAGTACTTGGCTAATCACCTTCGAGCTAGCCAATCAGCGTGCGGGAAAAGTACTAGTCACTTGTGTGGTATATACTAAAACAATTATTCTCTTCAGTCTCGGTGAATAGTGGCTTTTAGAATATTCACCTCGATGCTTCGCATCTCGGTGAATATTCTGCCACTATTCACCTCGACTTCTGAGAATAATTGTTAATTATTGCGTATTGCAAGGACTTTTCCTTTATAAACTGAAAGCTGAAAAATGTTTCTTATTTGAATAAACAGTGCCGTTGGTATAAGGACTGGAACGGTGCAAAGTTTCTTCTATTTTCTGTATCTTTTTCAGATTAAACTGAACGATTGACATGAAACTAAAAATATTATATAAGACTAACAAATATTGTTATTGAAGTTGCCAGGAGTAAAAAGATGTTTTAACAGGTTTCATTTTTAATTTTTTGTCGAAACAAGAACTAACTCTTAATCAGTTACAGTTATATATACCAAAAAACAGGACTTGTTCGCTCAGCCAACGGTATTTTCACATGCTGCAGTAGTTACTCCTTAGTGGCTATCCAACTTTTTTTTTTGTTTTTTTTTTGTAGATACCCAGAACCATAAGGGTTTGGGAAAGATCCATTTACTTTATGTTTGCAATGTTACATACAAATTGAGCAAGTTGATTTTCGATATTGTTTTTAAATCATTTAGAAATTATTTAGAAAATAATTGTAGGAGTTTTGGTGTTTTATCAATTGTTTTATTAACAATGAAGTTTTGTGAAGACGTTTACGTGTTTCTAAGCTATCAATTTAAACGAAATTCAGTTTTTTATCGCAGTTCAGAGTAGCAATATTCACTGTTAGGACATCTCTCACTCATACTCAAAGTTTTTCAAGTTTTATATTTTATAGAGTTTTTTTTTTATTTGTTAAGATATGTAGAAGTTTTGTTTTACTAATAAAATTATCTTTGATTAGATCATTATCATAGAAATGCTTAAAAGTTTCTAAAGAATTATTTCTGTAATAAAAACCTAGCAACAATATCTTTTGTTAGTTTTAAACAATTTGATAAAGAGAAGGAACTGAAAACTTGGGACTTGTTCTTTCAACTCTTCCAAAATGTCCCCTTCAGAAAAAAGAATGTTTTTACGTGTTTTCTGTTTGGTTCTTTCCTTTCTTTTATACTCTGGGACTATGGCTGAAGGTAAGAAAATAATTTTCTTCTTAAAACAAATAACTTCTAAGTAAATGCTTATTAACGTAGGTTTCATTGTGTTCATAGAAAAATATTACAGTACCGGCCGATGACACAATTTTAGGCTTCTCTTCATAAAAGCCCAATTTTTTAAAATCTAAGAATTTATCGAACATAAATTCGAATTGTGGCAATTAGTGTATAGTAAAAACAAATGAACCATTAACTAAACTTTTAGACATAGAATGATTTAAAGATCAGATAATGAAGTACGGGAATTTAATTTGTGAAAATAGAACTTTTAATCGATTTTTTGAAAGGAAAACAGAAATCTCTTTTACCTTTATTTTTCAAGTTCAAGTTCACTAACAATACTCTTTATTAATACAGTGAGTAGTGGGTAAATAATAATGGTAACTGATTACTAATAGCTGTATTCGTACGAAAATATAAAATGAAATATTATTTACTGTTTTTATTACACATTTAATAACATTTAAAAATGGTGAATTGCCCGCTGGCGATCCTATATAAAGCCTCAAACGTTAGTGGAACTTCTCGTAACCAGGCGCAAACATTTTGCAAAGACATTATTTTACCACGTTTTTGTTGTATCCAAAACAGTAATGTATATTATAACATGTGAAGTCATTTTGTTGGTCGGCACTGAACCCCGTGGAAGCTTGTTACTGAACCGCGCCAGGTCTCTACAACATTTTTAGGGGACCTGAGTTTAACAAATACTTTATTTAACGTCTTTTACGCGCAAGGAATGGTTCTCTAATATCCCTAAGCAATGGTTAATGATTTCAGCGGTTGACGGAACATATTTTTGCGCTTAAGTCGGTTCAATCGAGGGAGGAAAAACGGAGACCTTGAATAAAAACCTACAGAGTCAGATTGAGACTGACAAGTCTCAGCTCACGAAGAGTCGAAGTCGGGTCCGTAGAGGTGGAAGTGCGACTGTTAACCACTAGATCAGCCTGACTCCCCACAATATAATACAGATTTCAATGTTGTTCTATTCCACAGCGATCAAGAATAGAATAGACTTTAAAATAGTCTCTTCAGTTTGCCAGTAGGATTAACAAGCGGGATCGTCCAATTGGATACCGTCCACGCGTCGATTTTATCCTCCCAGTCTCTCATTCGACGAAGGCACTTGAATTCTCAATCTATCTATAGGACAGACCACAAAAACTTGTTATAACCCTACTCTCATCTTAGATTTAGATTTTTTTAAATTTAGATTCATTTAATTCTCAAGAATTAAGATTTAATCAAAGATGGTTGATCAATGACATCACTGATGTGCGGATACGGAAGTTAGAAGGAGCATTTAACCGAATAAATCCTGTGGAGGAGGAAGACACAAAATTGATTCCCTAACTTAATTACACGGAATGTTGTTTAAAATGATGATTAAGATGATCATCAAAATGATCGGCCAGCACTTACCATCTTTATTGAAATATACACAGATAAACCAGTAATGCTTTTGTCAAGTTTGTCTTAGTTCCAATTATTTTCTATGAAGCGTATATGCCTCTTACTTCTCGTTAAAGGAAAAACATGTGATGACATAGAATGCAAGATTCCCTATTCGGTTTGTAAGATGATCGATGGTACACCCAAGTGCCGCTGTGTGGTGACCTGTGATTACTCGGACTTAGGCCCCGTGTGTGGCTCAGACGGACACACGTACAATTCCCAGTGTGATCTTGAAGTTGTTGCTTGTACAGCTGACATTGACATAAGTGTAAAAGCAAAAGGACGGTGTCAACCAAGTAAGTCGAATTAGGTCTTGGAAAATTTCTCCTTTTGCAGGCGAAATTCAGTAGAAATGTCTCCGTTTTACATTATACTCAGTAGTAAGTGCGTTCGACGTCGGGAAACGGATTTTGGTATTGACATGTACCGCGGGCTCAGCACAAATACTCTCGCCATTGAGCGATTTTTGGCTGACAGGGTCTTATGGCGGTCGCATTCAGCGTCGAGATGGGGGTCGAAAATAGGGCTTAATGGCTGGATAGTTTAACAACTTTTCTTAATTTACGGTTTAGGTCTTTCGTTAAGTCAAACATGAGTTATTTTGAGAATTTTATGATCGCGCACTAAGTAATTATATGAACGACTATTTAACGCGGTAAAACAATTCCGTGATTATATTACATAGAAAAAAACTGAGAAAAGTGGACAAAAAGTACACTTTAATAAAACAAACGTTTCTTATCAATTGGAACATTAGCCGTTAATGCGAGTTCGTTTCTTACCGAAATTTTATGATAATCTTAGGAAGGTTAACATCTATAGATTCCTTGAACCAGTTTTGTCATGCATTTTAAGTATAAGTTTTTTTCGTTATTTCTGGTTTATCTTTTAGTAAAAGCTTTTTCAAGCAATCAAACAATCAGTTGAAAAATAGTCGCGATGTTGTTGTTGCATTCTGGTCCTGCTAATATTTCAAATAAAGTATAGAAAGCAATAAAAGCTGTATTTGTTGCTGCTTGCAGAGCCAGATTGTTCCTCGGCGCTTCCAATGGATATTGGAATACTCATTGACAGTTCGCGTAGTGTTGGAGAGGCAAACTTCCACATTTTGAAAAACAGTTTGAAGTTGTTCATTGAAGAGTCACCTGTCGCACCAACAGGAGCTTATCGCATTGGACTTGCGGAGTTTTCAACTGAATCCAGAGTGATAACAAACTTTGCACAATCACAAAATAAAGGTAACTTGGGGCCGTCACAAGCATTCACCTCTTGGCTCTCATGTTTAAGATCTTTGCTACAAAAAATGTCCGCCATATCTAACTTTTCTCTATCAATTTAACTTTTATTTGGCCTCTGGCAATCCAGCTTCTCCCTCTGAAGCTATATAATAATCGGCTCAAAGTTGACAAATTGGCGATCTTAAACTAGTTCCACTCTCATGTAATGACAGAAAACTGTTGTCGACTATTTCTCCTATGTGGATAGACTTATTTATATCGAGCACTAACAGCTGTTGACAGCTTTTATTATAATTAATAGTTATAGATAACTAAATTCCTTGTCTATGATGGCTATTAGGATATAAGTGAATCCATTGGTATCTATCAGAGAATACCAATAGACTAGTAATTGCTTTATTTGTATTTTTGTTGCTCTAATTGTTATTAATTGCTTTTATTATATTAATGCTGTTACTCTACCTAATGCCACATTTTAATGATTTTGATGTTTGTATTGCTAATACTATTATTGTTTTTCTCGATGATTTAATGCTGGCATTGACATTCGCTAAGAAGTGATGTTATATACTAATCCTTTCACGTTACCTAAGTAATCATTTAAAAAGCATCTTTATTTCCATTTATTATATGGCTAGATAGTTTCCTGCAATCTGATTGGTTGTTTTTTGACATTTATTTTTGACTGTTTGTTTTTGAAGAAATCATTTTTGCATGTTTTTCGTGACGACTGCCGATTCGACTGAGGAAACATCGTTTGAAATCAGTGCGCGCGCGCAAGCTGAAATGGAAATTAACTTCTGGTGTTTTTTTTTTTTTTTCGTTTTTTTCCAAAAACAGGCTAAAGGCCATATAATAAATAACTTATTAACCTCGTCCGTTTGGTCATTACAAGGAAATCTCAGACCTCTGTCTTGTTGTAATGGCCTCGCTATCGCTCCGTCATTACAACAAGGCCTCGCTCTGAAATTTCCCTGTAATGACCTCACTCTCGTCTAATAAGTACCATGTATTTTAAAAATCAAAATAACAAACAATTATTGGACGAGGTTGAGCAAAATATCGTGATTTGTCAAATAATTAATTTGCGAGACAATGACAAATCACGAAATTTTGCGATTACCAAATCCAATAATTGTTTTATCATTCG